>LGRX02028595.1:0-31086 GCA_001247695.2 Cymbomonas tetramitiformis
AAGTGACGGTTTTGAGGAGTTGACGCGCGGGAATAAGGGTTGGTGGGTCGAGAAGATGCGAACGGCATTTGGGAGAAGCCCTCACCGCATTGCGGGTGCGGTGAGGGCGTATATCGAGTCCCTTCCGGCGGGCTTGAGTTCGAAGGTGCACAAGGAGTGCAATGCGGCATTGGTGTCGTTAGGTGACCGGCGCGAGGAGACGGTGAAGAATTGTGTTGTGGCGAATTTGAGGGACGCGTTATCACGCTTAGCACGACGAAACACACGTGCGAACGTTAGTCTAACGAGGGGGATAGCGGCTGCGGCATTTGGGAGCAACTTGGGCGAGGATAACTTGGTGCGTACGGCTTGCACGATGCTTGGTGTGCATCAACGCGTTGGAACGCTTGGGGTGGTCGGAAATTCAAACTTGAGGGAGGGGGCACACATGTGAACTGAGGAGAGAGGGCGTCGTGGCCTTTGGGAGGGCGTGATGCTTGCGGAACGGAGATTGTCTACCCGATGCTTGACAATGGCGACTTGTGCTCTTATTAGAGCTTTTGGTTGCACCCGGACAACACTCGAGTTAGTCCTTGCAAAAAGGACGTCGTGTTGGCACGTGACCCCAACACCGGTGCTTTGAGAACACCGAGGGAGTTCGTGAGCAAACATTGGTTGGAAGCCTCTCAACTAGTAATATATAGGAGTTTTCAAGCCAAGTACCCCGCTCTCAAGATTGGGCAACGTTCCTTTGAGAAGCAAGGGGTGTGCAAGCCGCACAATGTTGTGCGGCTGCGAAGGAAGGACAACATATCTTGTTGTTGTAGGTACCACGAAGACATGAGAATGGTCCTTGAGGGCTTTGACAAGGCCCGAGAGGCGGTGCATTCACCGTGTGCGTGCACTTCGGCGACATGTTGCCCACGGGTTCGAAGGACACCTGAGCATAGGCGAAAGGCGGTGGGGAACACGGGAATGGTTTGCACTATTGCAAAGGCGGGGAGGTCGACCTCAACTTTCGCCGAGAGCTTGTTGTGTCCGCGGGTGGGGGATAAGCATGCCATGGAGTGCTTGAGAGGGAGGTGCGAGAAGTGTGGCGGCTTGGCCAACTTCAAAGTGTGTGACGGTGAGGTGCAGCATGAGGCGCAAGTGCCGTGGTCTTGTTACGAGACTTGCGGCACAGGACAGATGGACGAGGATGGTAAGGAGATTCGGCGACTGCAGTTTGTGCAGAAGAAGACGAAGCTGGCCGCCTTGATCGCCAAGTTGCAGGCGCTGTTGCTGGGGCACGAGCCGGGGGCTTCGCCAAATTGTCAGTGCAAGGGGAACTTCTTAGTGAATAGCGCGACCGCAGGGCAACCGGAGGCATGGGCGTGGAAGAAGTTGGAAGGCTGCGGGGATTGCGCGTTTCTGCGGCCATATGCATATCACACTTTCATGGCATTACACCAGCAGCGGCAGTTTCAGACGTGCGTCAGGGATTTGCCACTGGGACATGCGGTGTTCTTGTTTGACTTCTCGGAGAATCATTCATTGAACATTCCTCGAGAAGTGCAAAGTCAGCATTGGGTGGTGAAGCAGGCGACCATATTAGTCTGCGTGGTGTGGAGACATGCGTGTATGGCCGTGGATGGGGTGGAATCAACCGCGGAGAACCCAGTGTTGGTGAAGGATTACGTGTACTTGTTGAGCGATGACCGGAAGCACGATCACCGCTTCATTCAGTACATGCGGGAGTTGATCATCAGAGACTACTTCATCGGGAGGGGGATCGCAAAGCCCTTGTTTATCCACGAGTGGGGAGATGGTTGTGCGGGACAAAATAAGTGCGCGGCAGGGTTTGCGGATGTGGCGAATAGCAAATACGAGTGGTCATTAGGTGTACCTTGCCAACGGAACTTCTTTGAGACGGCGCATGCCAAGGGGGAGCAGGATGGGGCGGGGGCGCATGTCAAGCACGCAGCGGCGGTGGCGGTCATATCAGAGGGTGACAAGTGGTATGCCCGCATCAATTGCGCTGCAGACCTGCATGCGTTCTGTTGCGAGAGATTGAGCCGACGTGCGGATAGCAGTTACGCCAAGGCAAGAGCGAGCTTCAATCAACAGTTTTTTTACTTGGTACCAGAGGACGCACTGCACGAGGAGGCGGGAGGATTGCATGCGGTGGATCACAATGCTGGTGCAGCATACCAGGCGGTGGATGGGACGCAGCGCTTGCATTCTGTAAGGGGGGGAGGGCGAGGGGAAGTTGATGGTACGTGAGCGTACATGCTATTGTGTGAATTGTTATGCGGAGTGTGTGCGCTCCATTCCGGACTCGGAGGGATGCTTGGAGACGTCCCACGTGGATGCGTGGAGAGATGTGGAGTTGCGGCCGGCTACGGGCGCGGCCGCCATGAGGATTCGCGGCATGGTGGAGGAGTATGCGGCGGGTGTGAGTGTAGCCGTGCGGCGTGGTAGCATCATGGCGGTGAAGAAGGATCCTACGGACGCATCACATGCCTACTACTTGGTGAAGGCGCTGTCTGGTGTCACGGAGGTCGGCGGGAGGATCCGCCGTGATGACTATAGACAGACATTTGCTGCTGGAGACTCGGTGATTTCGGGGAGATACTTTGAGTGGACGGATCCAAACGTGCGAGATACATACACCTTAGATACTAGCAAGAAGTGCTTGATTCCGTGTGAAGCCGTACTAGCATGTGATGTTCGCCTAGTTAAGAGGGGGGATGTGCACATGCTACCCCTGAGGGAGCATCAGCGGTTGTTGGCACTTTTGTGAGATTCTAGTGTTATGTAGATGTATATATTGTATATATTGTAGATACGGCCATGTTGCGGTGTATATTGTTATGACTTGTACATACTTGGAATAACTTCTCCGTATCACGTGCTACATCTCACGCACCCGCAATATATGCAATTTCTGCTTTGCAGCCCTTTTTAGAGACGAAATTAGCTCCCCAGCACCCCGTGAATATGACCCGATGTGAAATTTCGCTTCTCATTGCCTAGGTATGACCTCTAAATACTTCTCACAACTTCTAATAACTTCACCGTATCACGTGCAACATCTCACGCGCCCACGAGACATGCATTTTCTGTTGTTGCAGTCAGTTTACAGACGAAATTAGCCCCCCAACGCCCCGTGAATGTGACCCGATGTGAAATATCACTTCTCGATGCCTAGTAATAACTTCTAGATACTTCTCACAACTTCTAATAACTTCACCGTATCATTTGCATATCTCACGCGTCCACGAGACATGCATTTTCTGTTGTTGCAGTCAGTTTACAGACGAAATTAGCTCCCCAACGCCCCGCGAATGTGACCCGATGTGAAATATCACTTCTCGATGCCTAGTAATAACTTCTAGATACTTCTCAGAACTTCTAATAACTTCACCGTATCATTTGCATATCTCACGCGCCCACGAGACATGCATTTTCTGTTTTGCAGTCAGTTTACAGACGAAATTAGCTCCCCAACGCCCCGCGAATGTGACCCGATGTGAAATATCACTTCTTGATGCCTAGTAATAACTTCTAGATACTTCTCACAACTTCTAATAACTTCACCGTATCATTTGCATATCTCACGCGCCCACGAGACATGCAATTTATGCTTTGCAGTCTGTTTACAGACGAAATTAGCTCCCCAGCACCCCGTGAATATGTCCCGATGTGAAATATCACTGCTCGATGCCTAGTAATAACTTCTAGATACTTCTCACAACTTCTAATAACTTCACCGTATCATTTGCATATCTCACGCGCCCACGAGACATGCATATCCTGCTCCGCGGCCCATCTGCGACTTGTATAGCAGCCCTGTGGCCACAATAATTATCGAAAATGCAAAATATTGCATTCGGGTGATTTCTTATAACTTCTAACATGTTCTTGAAACTTCTTGCGACTTCTTAATGCCATTTTCATTGATTATGCAATTTATAGTGCAAGCCCGTCCACCTAGCCGTGCTACATGCCAGGACCACCATTTTCTTCAAGCTTTTGGTGAAATTACACCCCTAAAGCGTGTCGTTCAACCACACACCTAAAGTCTCATGGGGGCCGCCGCTATAAGAAATAAAATTCATTTAACTAATAAATATCATGTGCAAATGTTGCCTGTGCCTCAAATAGTCGATTTAGTGATCGCAACCGCAATTGCCCATTGGTCCTTGTGGTAGGACCATGAATTTGGGTAGTAGCCATGTGTCACCCCTCGCCGTGTGGTGTCACTTGCATCTCGCCTGTCTGTGTGTTTGTTTCGCTCTGCGATAATAAAACAACCTAAGTATTTTATTATCCATCTTAGTCCTCTATCCGAAAGCCAGAACGTAGTCCAATTCCCGTCTCTGCAGTGATATATATACCCATTATATATATCTCCTCTTTCATGACTCTCGATCGAGTCTCAGTATGTGACACGTGGAACACAGTCGAGTGTCATGTCATGTCATGTCACACACTCGTTTGAGTCTGATTCTACACTCTTTTCTTGACACTGTGACGCTTGTCGATCTAGGGGATTTCCACCAGTGCTCCTGCTGGATGTGACACCCCGTGTGTGTCACAGTCCTTTGACTGTACTAGTACTCCGTACAGTACGGCTGTCACAGGTTTAGGGTTTCCGGCTTAAGCCGAGTTTCACTCAATCTAACTTACTTCTCATGTTATTTTAAGTGAAAGCATCCTGAGTTCTTTCCACAAGGATCCAGGCCGGACCAAGCATCGAAGTAATTAATATATGTCCCATTGATACTAAAAATCATTGGGCGCGCCTTCTAGATCCGAAACAATGCCCAATTAAATTCTTGCAACATTGGTCCTTGTGGGAGGACCATAATCGATTATGGTCCTCCCACAAGGACCATGGGATAGTAGCCGCATATGATGGTTGATGCCCATAAAATGTACTCAAACGCGCACTTTCCAAATCGAAGCTTATTTAGGACACATAAACCTTACCCTAGGGTAGATCATCAATCTACCCCACCGTAAGAAAGACCCTTTTATGGGTAGCCTAGGTACCCTATCTCCTACGTCGTGTATACCGAGCTAACTCGAGGATTTCATGCATATCAAAGTTTCAAGGTCCAAAGGGACACTTGATGTGCGGGTTGGTAGCTTGCTTTCCTTTGTGGCGACTATTTACCCCTTGTTTAATGCACATGAGGTAACGCCATTTTAAAGGTGGGGTAACCCGCCGTACGCGGTATCTAATAGACATTTTGCATCCATAGCCCTGCCGGTACTCATGTGCCTTGCATGTGTGTCAGCGGCTCAGGGTTCGGTGGTGCTCGATCGAGCCGCTGACATCTCCGCAACAGTACATCCCACTGGGGTGACTGCCAACTGTCTGTCTGACTTGCCGTTTGCGTTCCCTTTTAGCATTTCTTTTGCTTCTTTGGTTTCGGCAGACCAGGACTTTGACTTTTACATTTCTGGATTCCTGGATTTGCTCTACGCATCTGGATTCTGGATTCTGGTTCTGGACTCTGGCTTCTGAAATCTGGTTTTGGACTCTGGCTTCTGGACTCTGGTTTTGGTTACACATTTTTGACATGGACCACTTCTTCAACTCCGGTGAACTCTGCAGCTTTGTGGACCACTTTGAAAGTGGCTGAGTAGCTGTGGAATTAGCTGTAGGAACTTAGCTGAAAGCAATCTCCTAGCAACAGTTTCAGAATGGGACCGCCCTGGCTGAAAGCACATGCCTCCCACTAGCAGTTTCCAGCTTCGTGCTGTTTGTTGTTTCGGACTTTTCTGCTTTATCTGTGCCTCTCTCTGCCACCTGTAACAGTTCTCCATACAGTCACATGGTGGTGTGCTGGATTCAGTGACCCGCTACCCGTAATCACTATGACTCCCGTTAGCTGTACCGGTACTCGTACAATACTAGGTGTCAGATACCTAGGTCACAGACAATTATATTCGTTTACCTTTTAATCTATCGCACACTTGTATGAACCTGAATTCAGTGACACCCGATATATTGACTACACAATATATCTCGCAATTTGAGAACTACAACACCTACAATTTATGTGAACTCTACTCTGTGGACCACTTCCGAGATGGCTAGAGTTGCTTTGGGGAGCCTACTAGCACAACTAGATCTGTTCCACAGGCACAACGACCTTCAGTGTGTAATGTTAGCTAGAATTGGGACCGCCCTGGCCAAGAGCACAGGCCCCCGCTAGAATTTTGTTTCCACCGCTTGAGATGGTGTGTTTTGTTTTCCCTAACAATCTGCATGCTCCACCCTAACTCTTCCTGCGTAATAGTACAGGGTGGTGTGCTGGCTGTGACACCCCGTGTGTGTCACAGTCCTTTGACTGTACTAGTACTACTACGTACAGTACGGCTGTCACAGGTTTAGGGTTTCCGGCTTAAGCCGAGTTTCACTCAATCTAACTTACTTCTCATGTTATCTTAAGTGAAAGCATTCTGAGTTCTTTCCGCAATACATAGTCGACACTATATATCTGACAGCTCCTGAAATCCGACGTGGCACCAGTAATTATCGGTCGAAAATCGTTAGCTACCAGTAGCCGTCATATCGTTTCACCATACTTAAGCTTCTGCGCCACACTTAAGTCTACCAGTGTTACGGGCTTAGCTACCGGTAGCCGTCGATTTAAAATATTAGCAATGATCTCCACTGCTGGAATTGTCACACCGCTCACTTCAGTGACTCTTCCCGTAGTAGTGTTTATGACTGTCACCCGAACCTGAACCCTAAATGTTTATGCCCATATAACGGGTTATCCTATCAGCATTAATACATTCTGAGAAAACCTGTATCACTGATTGAATCGTATATCCCGGGTCCTAGGGGTATATATTCATCAGGTTTGGCCCCGCGCACTCTTTATTCAGACACTGCGGAGTTTGGCCATGTCTGGCTAAACAACGACGATTGAGATGGAGTGAGGGGCTCCTCTAGAGGCGCGGCGGAGCGGTATGGCCTAGTTACATGTCTGGTTGATTGAATTTGCGGGGAGCTCGTGCACGTGGCCGCTTATTTTTCCTTGCTACGCGTTGGTAAACGTTGGAATATTTTGGTCGGATCCAACACCACGTTCCTTGGCCGCGTTATGTAATCCACATGCACGTTTGGAGGACTTTGTGCGCCGCAGCTTTCTTGATTCCTCGACGACCGCATTTCGACTCCGTTGCTGCAGCCCCAACAGCTTCAACCGGTGCAGCAGCCTCAGCAGCTTCAACAGCTGCAAGAACTCCAGCAGCTTCAACAGCTGCAACAACTTCAGCAGCTCCAGCAGCTCTCGCAGCTTCAGCAATCCTACCAGCTGCAACCACAATTGCTCGCGCAACCCCAGCTATTCGCGCAACCCCAGCTATTCGCGCAACCACCGCAACTCCTCGCGCAACCCCAGCTGCTCGCGCAACCGCAGGTGCTCGCCCAACCACAGCAGCTCGCCCAACCAGCACAGCAGCTTTTCACCCTGACCGCGGATCAATTGCAGGACCTTGCTCGTGGGGCTTCACGCTCACGTGTTTCCTTGGAAGAGCTGTTCGACAGGCGCTAGCTTAGAAATCGTTTGCCTAACTAAAAGTGCTATTTGAGCTGTCCCGAGAGCCGCATCTTGGTGCTTCGTGCTACAGTAAGCTGCAATTTTTGCATAACTCTAATAATCTGACACTACGGTAATCATGTCACTTGCAAGTATTCATACATTAGATTGTGTATGAACATTGGAATATAAGCATGGAAATGCACTTGCATATTGAATTGCTCTTTATTTTCAAAACATCGGCCGTGTGCATGACACGGCAACCATCCTGATATTTGCAGTGAACAAATTGGTCCCGCGCGGCTCCTGCAAAACCCAAAATATCAAAATATTGCATTATTTTGTTTCTACGAACCTTCTCCGATGTTCTCCAAAAATATTAAATCATACAATATAATTTCCCGCTTGTTATTGGCCTTGTAGCGACACATTCATATGCCGCGCATGCATGCCAAGTGCAAAATTCGATTTCCTGCCGTTTGCAGTGACCAAAATGGCCCCGCACGACTACTCCAAAACCCTAAACGTCAAAATTTCATATTTTTGAGTTTGTCCAAACCTTCTCCAAACTTCTCCAAAAATATCAAACCGTGTAATATCATCATTTCCCGAAATTGTGCACTTTATAGCGGACCCCGCATACGCCGAACCCCCTCTCACAACTAATATTTCACCCACACCACCCCGCCAGCAACCCTAAAACCCTAAAATATTGGACATGCAACTTTTTACTGCCTTCTACTATCATGTTGCACCTTCCCAAACCTTGTAATGGCCTTTTATAAACTTATTAATGTGTCGCGCAAGCATTCCATGTGCACAACTTGATTCCCTGGTATTTGCAGTAAACGAAATGGCCCCGCACGGCTACTCCAAAACCCGAAATGTCAAAATTTTACATTTTTGAGTTTGTCCAAACCTTCTCCAAACTTCTCCAACCTTCTAACACTTCTAAATGTCATTTTTTCGAAAATTCGTCAAATTATGCATAAACGTACCACCCACGCGTGCCACATGCCAGCAGTCTCATATTGAGTATGCAGTGCGTGGGCAGTTTGCGCTACACCAGCGCGCGGAGCGAGTATGGTGTCGTAGTGAGATGCTACCTGGGCCGACAGCACACTCACGGTCGGCATAGCCTCAGACACGAATTTGGACTTGACGAGCATATAGTCCGGGTGCAGTCGTACAATAGCCATGGCAGCAAAGATGGTCTCAACCGTCTCCATACACAGAGGCTTGCCAGAAGGAGTAACGCGCGTATTCGCGGAGTATTCGCGTATACGACGAATTGTCTCCCTCGACTCCAAAAACGTGGAGAGAGGAGGGGCAAGTCTCGAGAGTTGATTCGGTAGCGACAGCAGCCTGTCCACCTGAGTGATGAAGTAGACAGCGCTGGTGTTGTGTCGCAATTGGGCCAGTTCCCGCCAAGCTCCGTGACCGTCAGAATGCTCTTCGTAGCTGCGAACAAGAGCGTTCGCAGTACCCGTGGTAACGCGGCAGAGGAAGTCATAAAACAGTTCATTCGCTTCCTCAAGATAATGTTTATCCTCCCTCACCTCTTGGAGCGGAGTAGACGCCATAAGCAATATTGCTAGAGAAGGGTGGCGGCAAGACGGCTTAATTCTCGAACAAAACTCGTCCCAATTTCCTTCCTGGTCAGATTTACCAGAAAAGTGCGAGTCCGCGGAAAGCCCCTTAGTCATATAAGAAAGACTAGGCAAAGGACGTCGCCCACCAACGGGCGACAAAGGTAGATGCTTGTCCTCAGGGACAGGAGCGGCGTTGAGGCCTGGTTGATGAAGGTTGCTCAGGCTGAAGAGCTGAGCACTCAAACCTTTCACCATATCCTTAAGCGCCGAGATATCCTCCTGCTGGTTACTCAGCATAACATCTCGCGAAGACGACTCGCCAGAATAGGACACTTCATATTCTGGCGCGCTACCAGAAGGTGGCGGTGTCGCAGCTTGGCTGTAGCTCTTCCCTTTGACCATAGTGAATTCTCTTACGCGCAGCGGAAAATTTGCGTGATAAACAAAAATGGATCCTCACTTACAACGTAAGTGGGCCCATAACCTTTTGAAATTAAGTATGGGGGTTTGATAAAAAGTGGCATAAAATGCCTATATTTTTGGCCGAAGTTTGGCCGGCTCATATTTTTGTGCGGCCCGGGGGCGAAAGCCCCTTCGGCCCGGTTTCGGCCCGGAGCGAGCTTCTGCGGCCCCGGGCCGGCCCGCCACGGTAAGACTTCTACCCTGGCGCGGTTCGATGCGCTCTGCCTTATGGCGGGGGGCAAGCCGGAGATGCTCGACGGCGTTTCGGCGTGTGCCTTCGGGCTCGAGCCGGAGCGGGAGGATCGTGCGTTGCATGACTTCCTGCCCTACTGCCAGCCTGTCACCCACATGGGGGGCTTCACGGTAGGTGGTGCTGCGAGCGGGATCTCGGCTGCCCCTTGCACGCATGTCCGGGAGGACCCACCGCCGGCTCCACCGCCGGCGGCGATCACGCATGCTTACCCAGACGAGTCAGAGGCGTCCGACGACGGTGTCATGATGCCGGTGGACCCCATGCACGCGCACGAGCCCGACCTCTGCTTTGCGGACCGGATCGCGCGGATGGGGGGACTCTCGATCACGGCTGAGGGCAAGGACTTGGCGATGCGGTACATGCACGCCGGGTCGGAGACCGACTCTTGCGACGGCGACGCGGACGGGTCTGCAGCTGGGTATGACCCTATTGACGGTGAGGATGCGGTCCCGCAGCCTCTAGCATCTCGTCGGGGATGCGGTGCGCCGCCTTGGGGGTTTGGCCGCTCTTCGGCAATTGCGGTGATGGTGTGTGCATTCTTCTGTGTTTGCGCCACCGCGGCGCCACTCTCAGCTGCCACTCTTGGCGGGGCGTGCGCACCGGACCACACCGGCCTGGAGGTCGGTGGTGCTGCGGAGGCAACCACAAGCGCGCCTGCATTAGCCTCTACGGCTTTGGCATGCCGCGAGGCCGGCTTGGGCACTGCGGCGCCAGCTGCTATTCCGCCGCGCCGGCACGGCCGGCACCGTGCTCGGCAGGGACTTCACAATGCGCCGATCGAGCTTTATATACCGGTATACCCGCCCCCGCTCCACCGCTGTACTGGGATGCCCCACCGTCACCGGACTACTCACCGGGCCCTACTACAGACGAGGAGGACGGGGAAGATCCCTCGCACGACGATCGAGATTCTTCAGATTCCTTCTGTGGCTCTACGAATGATTCAATCACGGCATCGACAACTTCAATTCACGGCACCATGACTGTGCTACGGGCTGGCACAGCAGTGCCACCGCCAACTAGTGGCTAGGGAGTTAATCATGCCGCTCCTGCGCAGTGAGATTGACCGTAGCTGTATGTGCAGAGGGGTCCGATCACGGACCGATTTCAGATTTGCAACTCTTGACTGGCGGAACAACCCTGCCAGAAAGGACAGGCCTTCCCTTAGAGCTCAATTTCCACCGCTGTAGATGGTGTTTGTTCACAGGTTTCCACTTCGGCTGGCCGGTCACCACACTAGGTGGTGTGCTGGAATTGTCACACCGCTCACTTTTGTGACTCTTCCCGTAGTAGTGTTTATGACTGTCACCCGAACTTGAACCCTAACTGTTTATGCCCATATAACGGGTTATCTTATCAGCTTTAATACATTCTGAGAAAACTATCACTGAGTGAATATATCCCGGGTCCTAGGGGTATATCCAACATCCACTATTGTATGAATTTCGTATAGGAAGGTTTAGGTTACGAAGAACAAGGTACGGGTGACTGACTCACCCCCCCCCTATGAGGTTGGGTAGAGCAGCCTCTTCTGTCACCCCTCGCCCTAAGGTGCCACGTCAGCAGTCACCATCTTGCAGTTCCCTCCGAAAATAAAACACACACAGTATTTTATTATCTCATCTTAGCCTTCGTTTCTGCAGCGTCCGACTATTTCCGCTGTTTGGCTTGACTAATATATGATATATATATATTAGTCCTTTCATCACAAGGAAGGTTCAAGATTGTAGATTCCGCGGGCGCTGCGCTGTGACATGATATGCCATATGCCATATGGCATGACATGCCATGACATGACATGACATGTCATGACATGACATGACATGACATGACATAATATGATATGATATGACATATGACATGCATGACATGCCATGACATGCATGATATGACATATGACATGCATGACATGCCATGCCATGCCATTGCCATGCCATGACATGACATGATATGATAATGACTCGTGTCGCTGTCGTATCACGTTACGACAACGAGTGTCACAAGCCTCAGACCAGACATGAGAGTTGTGACTTGTGAGATGTGGAGCGACGAAAGCACATTTTCTAAATTGGAAGCTCAAGCAAGCTCGAAGCTGCGCTATCGTATGCAACCCAACCTTTTCTCTTTCACTCAGGAGTCAGGACTAGATTACACTCACACGACAGGGTGAAATCAAGTGTCATTGACAAATACGTAGGCGCTCGTGGTGTATCACCTAAAACCTCGTTGGTATCGAGCTGTGAAGTTCTCATAGATCGCTATTCAACATGGGCTGTGGGAGCTCGACTCCAAAAGATGCATCTGCACCCCCAGCGGTAACCACCACCTTGCGCGACCTTGATACGTCTTTCTATTGTCCTGATATTCTGTGTTCACCCATTTGCTCGAGAGAATTTTGCTGGTATGAACTGGAACTATAATCTATCATATTGCATTTCATTGAACTCGCGTTCATCATAGGGTGCAGTGAGTTTCTCGGATATCAATGTATCATTCTGATGCGGCTGAAGACCCGATAACGAAATTGATGTGTGTTCTGACATTCTGCGAGCACTGACCCATATGCTTGAGAGAACTGTGAACTGGAACGACAATCTACATGGAAAGAGATAGTATCACATTGCATTTCAATGACTTCGCATCCATCAACGGGTGCCGTGAGTTTCTCGGATATCAAAGTATCATTCTGATGTGGTTGAAGACCCTATGACGAAAGTAACGTGTAACTCGCCCACAGAATTCGATGCGAAAAAAGTCACCGATGCGTCTGCAGAGTCTTTTTGTGTAGCTGGGTGCACTAGAAATGTGGAATGTTCGATTTTTGAATCCCGTATCCTCTCCTCTCATCACTTGTGCATCCTGACCATTTTTGTTGGCCTTAATCTTGCGAAGGAATTTTCGATTTATATTCGATACATCGGAGCGTTTGCGAAAACTCTACGGAATCTTGGCACTGTTTCATTGATATCTCTCCGAACGTGTTCCAGGAACCTGCCAAAGCTGAGCAACCGTCGGTGGTACCAGCAGCCGCTCCCGAGTCTGCAGTAGCTGCTAGCGCAGAAAGTGAGCCCGCGAAACCCGAACCACCATCTGAGCCCCCTTTGGAGGCTTCCAGTGCGACTTCGGGGAGTGAAGCCGCAGTTACGCCGGCCAAGAGCGCCGGCGCAACGGCAGTTGAAGCCGCAAAGGATGGGGCTGGACGCGCGGCCTCCGCGGCGGCAAGTGCGTCGGAAGCAGTTGCAACTACTGCGAAAAACGCCGGAGGAAGCGTAGCTGGCACTGGGAAGATAATAGCCGGCGTTGCTGCTAACGCTGCGGCGGGTGCAACCGATGCAGTTAAAGATGGAGCTGGGCGTGTGGCCAGCGCGGCGTCGAGTGCTTCTGAAGCAGCGGCGGCGAAAGCGAAGGACACGCAAGAGAGTGTAGTCGGCATCGGGAAAATTGGAGCCGGAATAGCCGGAAACGCAGCGAACGACGCAGTTGAAGCAGCAAAAGCCGCGGCGCCGGTTCTTAAGTCGGAGGGAATGAAAGCAGCAACCGGCGCAATTGACGCAGTCAAGAGCGCAGCACCAGCGGTGCAGAATGCCGGCGAACAGGCGGCTGCCGCGGTGGTTGACGCAGCTAAAACTGCGGCTCCGGTGGTGAAGGCCGCAGGCGAAAAGGCAGCAGCCGGCGCGGTCGATGCCGCTAAAACTGCGGCTCCGGTGGTGAAGGCCGCAGGCGAAAAGGCAGCAGCCGGGGCGGTCGATGCGGCTAAAACTGCGGCCCCAATGGTGAAGGCTGCAGGAGCATCTGCTTTTGAAATGGCCAAAGACATGAAAGAAAAAGGAATGAATGCCTTAAAGGCGAAACCCAAATCGTCAGAAGGCGAACCGGTGAAACCCGATTCAACAGATGGCGAATCGGTGAAACCCAATTCATCGGAAGGCGAACCGGCGAAGCCCATTTCGTCAGAAGGCGAACCCAATTGAATTCTATGTTATGTTCTTTTGTATTGTACCGTGCTTTGGCTGCACAGTTTTGGAGTCGAATGTAATATTTGTGAAGACCCCCCAAAAAAAGACACCCGTTTCGGGGTGTGGGGCTTATAGTCCCCGGGACACTGTGAAGACAGCTCATGATATATAGAAAAGGATGAGGTCTTAGTTACAAAGCAGTTTATTTTGAATATACATATGTATGTGGTGACATTTGCACTGTCAAATGTTATGTTTGAATGCAGCACAGCAATGCGGGAAATAAGTGTGCTGTGGCAACATGTAATACCACTAGCCCACCGAGCACACAGACAGCTGAGAAAAGGGACCAAGAAAATATCTTTCAGGCTGATCAGGTGTTACTAAGGTAAAATGTATATTATTGCCAGATATCAGACTTGATGGTCCGACTAAGTATGACAATTATTAGTACGCTTCATGCATTGACATTATTTCTACCCATGTATCATCAGCATGCATCGGGCGCATGTTATCATGTTAGGCCTCCCGAAACAATGTGAAGTGCATATATAGCACTGTGAATTGCAGAGGCTTCCTTATTTAGGGAAGCATGGGTTCATATGGGTCGCGGGTACGAGCTCATGTGAAGGCTGGGTGCACATAGGAGATGTGACTTGCACCCCTTTGCTGCAAGCTTAAACCTCTCAGGGCTCCGCACCCCTCCCTTAACAGTTGCATTTAATGGCTTCGAGACAGCGCTATGCAAACTCGTTAAATATGGCTCGGGCGCGCTGGCAATGCCCCCTGCGGGCGTGTGGGGTAGCGGTGGGCACACTCACGCTTATTTGCTCTATTGCGTAATTTGAGTGGTTGCACACATCCAGCATGGGGGGGCTCAATACATTCACGTCTTCAAGTCGGCATCGTAGCCAAACATCTGTTCGGTGATATTCCCACTATAACGCGATTTTAAATCTATATCTGGACAAGAAATATGGATTCCACGATTCATGAACATGCTCTTTCTAAGTCTGCACCATCACATTGAATATTTTACTCCATGTAAAATTCATTCCTTGTAAAAAACAGAGATCTTCAATATTAACCCTAAGACACTCCTTCTCCGGATCTTAGTGCCAGAGCAGACAGTGATGTTGAGACGGGCATCTTCTATGTTGTGAATCTTGCGGAATTAATGCAGCTTCTGTTATCTCATTGGTATGTGGAATGCAAACATATATTTCCGTTCAATCAACGCACACTCACGCATGGCTCATTTTAAAAGATTTCTGGCCATTAAGAAAGCATTCTGGCCACTAGGGTATCGATTGGCAACACGAATCGGCACCAGCATAAGCACATGCACACACGGATACCGGCAATGTCCACCGCATTTGCTCTGGTCACTTGCTCCCGATTACAAATCGGCACCGCCTTCTGAATGCTCTATATTCCTTAATTTTACGAGGATGATGTCAAGGAGTTAAACATGCTCTTTGCTTGCGTTGCTAAACCGAAGATCATCGACCTGCGGATTCCACACATTTCAATCTCAGCCCATTGTGCGCAAGCAACTTGCTAGATGCCCCCAAGCACTCCCACCGTGCTGCATCTCTCTTGAGTAGATGGACACTGACGAGAGGCTGCCAGTGCTCTGCTCAAAGAGGCTAAAAGCATCGACACGTAGGCCTGCGCCACAGGATGCACAAAGTGCAGAGAGGTTGCAAGCTCTGCCATCCTGCATTGATGGGCACGACCTCGCATTGCGCCGCTTCGGCAACATTTCAATAATGCAACACAATGAGCGGTGTGGCTTCAGACAGACAAACTGACATTGGCCCATCAACACGGGACCGTGACAAGATACCACCCACACCACACCACACACCACCCAGGCCACGGTGTGCCAACGGAGTCGGTCCAAGGATAAGCACACCACCCAGACTCTCGGATGTATAAGGGAGTGTGGGCGAGCTGGAACCCCACAGGCGGACTTAGGGTGCTAGTGGACAGAACTTTCAGCAGTCGTGATTAGTGAACGTCGGACGTCCACTAACAGTGTGTGAAATGGTTTGATCCTCCGAGCAGGGTACGGCGGCGACTTTCTGTGATGCGGGTTTCCTTCCCGTTTCGTTTGTGATCCCGTCACCAAAGCAAGTCCAAGCCCATTCATACCCAAGCGCTCTCTCTCTTGAAGGTGTATAACCATCTTGCTGTGGGCTGGGTGCAGGACGGGTTAGTGAGCACGTGGTTGGTGGCGTTGCTGAAGGACGACCTCGGCGTCAACGTCTGCCCCATTGCAAGCCCATTGCAGGGAGGTTCTCCGGAGGCTCGTGGCAAAGGTCACATGCAAGTGGCGTGTACAAACCTCGAGGCCAACTTTGTAGGCGGCGGCAAGATGACGAGCACGGTGGGCTGCAGGCAGCCCAGATCAGGGTGGCGGTAGAGGAGGACCTGGGGATCCACACTGTTCAGGCGGCCCTAGACCGGCACCCGGAATGGGTCTGTGTTAAGGCAGATGCCAGGAAGGCCTTCAATGCGGTGCACCGTGAGGCAATGTTTGAGGCTATCGAGCGGGACTTCCCGGAGCTGTGGGCATGGACCGACCTTTGTTACACGGTCGAGGCGAACCTTGGGTTCCGGTTGGGCAGCGCGGATGGCTCGGTGATGCAGTGTCAAGTCGAAGGAAGGCACACAGTAGGGGGGGCGCTTAGGGGCCGCTTGACTTGGCCGCTCCACTGCAGACAGTGCTTGAGCGGGTTCAGGAGGGACATCCTCATGCGGCAGTCTTTGCCTACTTGGATGACGCTTTCTTCACCAGTCCTCTGATTGTAACAGCGGTTGCATATACTACTTGTATCGCGGAGGAAGCAGTGATTGGCCTTGACGTTCAGCCGGTGAAGTCGGCGGCTGTCTCACCTGATGGGGACGCCAGTTGCTTCGAGGTCGGGATGCCGGGTGCGCAAGGGGAGCTAGACCTCATCGATGTCTTGGGAGTGCCGGTGATAAGGGCTGTGCCACCAGAGATGATGCGGAAGGCAGAGGAGGAGCGTTACAGAAGAATGCGAAGAGGTGTTGCGAGATCTGCTGACTGGGGCTTAATTGGCCTGACATTCCTGCGAGTTTGTCACCCTCCCGCATGGGATGGGCCTGACCAAGGCGGCAAGGGTGAGCTGCGCGGCCTGGCTGGGTGGGTTTGCGCAAGTCTGAAGGGAGCCATGGGAGCTCCTTCCGGCAGTGAGGGTGAGAGCCGAGGATCTTGGGGCTGAGAGCGACTTGCCGTGTGTCAATTCTTTGTAAGCGGCCATGCAGAAGGTGTCGGTGGGGGTGGGGGTGGTTGAGGAGGCGAGGGGAGCAAATGAGCATTTGCCACCTAAGGTGCCAAAGGCGAACGCCGTCAAGGAGTTGAGTGATTACAGCAGGCCACAACCGCATGCCCAGCGGGTCTACGCTGCTGTCCTTAACTCTGCGGATTGGCTTTGGCTTGCTGAACAGGTGGGGGCATCTCAGCTTCCTGGGTTTTTCTCAGTGACCTACAACAGTATTGGTCCAACATCGAGGGTGCACTGAATACCCCAGGGGTTGCCCAGCCTTGGAACACAGCTGAGTACCGGGTGGCATCGTGAGACATTCTTTATGCAGAGCAGCCGCTCCTTGGCCGGGTGGGGGAGTGCCCTGATTGTGAGGGGAGCGTCATCCCACGGGGGCACTTGCTGGCATGCAGGGGGAGCGGGGGCGGTGGAGGAGATTGGCACTCTTTCATTCACCACAAACTGCAGAGGGTGCTCTTCGAGGTGGTCACGTCAGCTTTGCCGTTGGCGTCTGCGTTGCACGATGATTGCGCGAGCCACCTCGTTTACTCACCAAACCATTATCCGGGTGTGACAGTGCTGGATGCAGAGGGGCCCGCTCAGCATGTAAAAACCGATGTGGCCGCCACTCGGCCGATGTTGGATGCACACCTGGGGACGGCCATGACGGCCCCGGGGAGCGGCGGCAAAGGAAGGAAGGTGGAGGAGAGCAAGGTGGCAATGCACGGGGACGTGCGCCAACACCAGTGGATACCTTTAGGCGTGTGAAGCTCGGGCCTGGGGCGGATGGTATCCTGAAGAAGGCGCTTCAGGGAGGGGCGATACATGGAGGAGAATGTGGGCGAGGAAGAGGAGGTGGATGATAATCGGGGTGAGGACGAGAGGGCAAGGAGGCCGCACTTGGCAGTTTCATGGGGTGGAAGGAGAAGCAGATCTGGTCGCTCCCATTCGCGCTCACACGAGGGGTCGTAGGGCTGATTATCCGATGGGCCTGGGGGCGATGCCCAGCCAGAGATGGGTGGCGCTGGGCTGCCGGAGGGGGTGTGAGGGGAGGCATGGACCTCAACCCTGATAATGGGGAAGGGGCTCGGCGAGAGGAGGTGGGTAGGTTGGCGCAGATGGACAGGACTTGGGAGGACGCGATTAGGAGACGGGCCATGCTACGCTATGCAACACAGGCGGAGCATGGTGGCCAGACGCAAGGGTCTTGGGAACACACAACATGGGCAGTCCGGGCAAGCTTCCGGTGCGGCAAGCGAGGGAGGAGGGAGGGTATTGCGGCTTTTGGAGAGCATGGAGGATGCGCGGCAAGAAGCGGGGAAACTTCGGGCGGTGCAAGGTCAGGGACAGGGGACCGCGCAGATACCGTCTGCTGCGGTGTCCGTGGGCGCAAGCGGGCAGAGGGGGGTGAACTCTTATCGCCGGGCCCAGAGCACGGGGTCTAGATTTAGGAGTAGCGCGGGGCCTCACCAGAGCAGGTGGTGGCCTTGGCCGAGGAAGGGGTGGCCAAGATGGTAGCAAGCAGGCGGGTGGCTCGAGGGGGCTGTTGGTACCGGGGGAACTGGTGGGGAGGGTTGCTGAGCGTGGTGCGGGTGGACGGGTGGTGGCTGGAGTTGACATATGCCGGGCCCCTTAAAGCCCGGGCTCCCATCAGCCATGGACCCTCACAACAGGTCACATGGCTAACATACGGCGTCACATCAGCTTCCCTGCCCACCCAGGCGAGGTTGCCGGGCATGCCGGAACTAACCAGTGAGGCTTAGGGCCTCCCGTTCTCCGTGAACGAGCTCCAGAAAACCCGAGTAAGTGTCTAAAATGTGCCTCAAATCTTTTGATCCCGGGTATGGGTACATAGCGCGACCGATCTGTTGTGACTGTATGGTGGCAACGGAATCGCTCCAAGGTTGCGCACGCATATGCACAGCTTGGGAATGAGATGAGACTGTGTTCTTACGCCAGGTGGCGGTCCTCTTCCCTCTTCTGCTGCACCATCTGCTTCAGCTCCAGCCACGTCTCCCACACCTCTCTGCTCTGGGGCCGCAGCCTCCGGGCGCAGCGCAGGTCCTCGGCGGCGCTCTTCAAGTCTCCGAGTGCCATGTAGGCCTTGCCGCGCAGGTACAGCGCTTGGAGGTGGTCCGGATAAAACCCCAGAACCATGGTCGCCGCATTCACTGCAGCCGTCATCTGCAGAAGCCGTAGATGAACCCTGCATGCGCCCAAAACACACACGTGCCGTAGATGAGCCCTGCATGCGCCCAAAACACGCACGCGCCGTAGATGAGCCCTGCATGCGCCCAAAACACGCACGCGCCGTGGGCCCTGCATGTGCCCAAAACACGCACGTGAGCCCATGCATGAGCCCTGCAAAACACGCACGCGCCGTGGCGCCCAAAACACGCACGCGCCGTGGATGAGCCCTGCATGGCGATCGCGGCACGTACCACATGTGGATTGTGCCCTGCATTGCGGTCCCTATATACTATATATTACAAGTAATAGCTACTAGTGTCTGCAATCGGTCCTTTCTCTCTCTGCATATATAAGTGAGCCTATTTCTAGGACTCCCACAATAGAGAAAATGTGGCTCGAGATCTTAACTTTGGCCTGGACGATTTGCCACACAACACACTCGCAGTGCACAGCGTCAGATTGACTCTGCACATCCACACCTGGCCAAGTTGCACAGGCACGACCCCCACAACTCCTGCAGCGGCTTCAGCTCTTCCGGCAGCGCCGGGCGCACACGACTCGCGTCCACGTTGTCTTCCTCATCCGGCTCCACGTCATCCGTGTACCCAATGTCATATTCTTTCCCATCGTCATAGTCACACATTACCATTCCAGGTCTCCATGGGCCCCCCCCCTGCAACCGATGACACGGCCACGTTGGTTGCCCACGTTGGCACCACACGCCCGGCACGCCTGCTGGCCCAGCGGTGTGCCCGGCATCCCTCCAGGTCTGCTAACGCCAGGGGAACGGAGGGCCACTGTCCGGAGGTTGTCTGCAAAAGCTATGCGCCAAGCCTGCAGTGGACCCACAGGCGCGCGCTGCGCGCTCCAAGCACTGTCCTGCAACATCGTGCTACATGTCCCAGGTGCGTATGGCCGCCAGCTGGCGCCTGCCAGGTGCGGGCGCCTGCCGTGAGGAGCGGGCGCGGCCAGGTGCGGGGGCGCTGCCAGGCGGGCGCTGCCAGGTGCGGGCGCACAGGTGCGGGCGCTGCCAGGTGCGGAGCGCCGCCGGTGCGGGAAGGGCCACAGGTGCGGGCTGCCAGGCGCGGCGCTGCCAGGTGCGGGGGGCGCTGCCAGGTGCGGGGGGCGCTGCCAGGTGCGGGGCGCTGCCAGGTGCGGGGCGGCCAATGAAGCGGGGCGGCGCTGCAATGGAAGGTGGCGCCAACCTGGCATCGGCATGGCACGCGCCGCTCCGCACCTTTGCAGCCACCTCCACCGATGTCCCAGGCGCCAGCGCGCACGTGTCAGCTTGTGCCCGCTCCCCCTCCGCGCTTTTCTCGCGCGCCCGCTCCACCAGCGGCGCGATGGCCATGACTGCCCGGACATACGTCGCCGCCGCCGCCGCCAGATGACCGTCGTTGAAGTAACGGTTGCCGCATATTTTCCTCTGCTCCGCCGCCTTCATCTTTTCCTCTGGGGCCGTGTTGTCAAGCAGCATGGGGCCCACCTTCTCCTCTGGCACCACGTCCTGCGCGCCCATGATCGCAGCACGCGTGAATAACTGCGAACCGAATTCAGCCATTATCCCGGAAGTACCTGGTGAGAATTTCGGGGCCTCAAAATGAAACAAAGAGGGCGGTTGAGAAGTTGCGGTGGAATGCAGCGACCGAGTCTCCCCAGGGCGCAAGGCGGGGACATCCGGAAGTCCGGAGCCGGCTCACGGGCTTCGGAGCACGCCACAAGGCCTCAGGAAGCCTCAGACAGCGCGAGCTCTCTGTGTGATTCGATTGGGGGCGGTATCCTAGTAAAGCATGCGCTTGTGAATGACTTGAAACGAGCGTGGTCGACACACGACGTTTGGCGCGGTCAGCGAATGTGAAAGGTCGGCCGGGAAGCCCCTGAAAGCTAGTCGGCACACCAGTGCAGCATTCTGTGAGTCCTCACAGATCCGAGTGCACAAGTTCAAAAAGCGCGCAACTCTGATCCGAGGGAAAAGCTAAAATACTGAAAGTAATGGGAAATCTCGGAGCGAAAATGCACATTCTGCGGCGGTGCTGTGAGGAGTGCATCTGCTGATCTGCAGAATCTCCTCCTAGGCACGAACTGGTGCCAAGGGGCAGCGGCGCCGGGGAATTGGGTGGCGAGCTGGCGAGTTCAGGCAAATGTGCGATGAGCAATGGAAATGCTCAGTTGCACGCTTTCGGCGAAGGAAGTCTGCGCTTTCGGCGAAGAAGGAAGTCTGCGCTTTCACGAAGGAAGTCTGCGCGTTCGGCGAAGAAGGAAGTCTGCGCTTTCGGCGAAAGAAGGGAGTCTGCGCTTTCACGAAGGAAGTCTGCGCTTTCGGCGAAGAAGGAAGTCTACGCTTTCGGCGATGGGCTGCGCCGTCGAGCTGGGGACACTAGTTCCCTACTGAATCCCCAGAAACCCTGGAATCTCTTGAATCCGATGAAATGGCCGCTGCCTGGCCCGAGCGGAGGCTTTGGTCGGCTCCCTGGCTCCCTGGGTCCTGGCTCTGCACTAACTTTCCTTTCTTTGTCCCTGCTGCGCCCCCTGCTGAGCCCCTTATGTGCAGCAGGCATCAGGCGCGCCCGCACCACTGCGCCACTCCACTTGCCGGCACCACTGCCCCACTCCACTTGCCCGCACCACTGCCCCACTCCACTTGCCGGCACCACTGCCCCACTCCACTTTGCAAGGCACCACTGCCCCACCCACTTGCCGGCACCACTGCCCCACTCCACTTGCCGGCACCACTGCCCCACTCCACTTGCCGGCACCACTGCCCCACTCCACTTGTGTACGGGAACCGAGACTCAAAGTGCTTTTGCAGGTACAGCAGCAGCTGGGCGCGCCCTTCCCAGTGCGCCTCGACCTCCCATGCCAGCACAGCAATCACTGGGTGAGCCCTCTTGGTTGCATCACCACCCCCGCCAGCCACGCGGTGGTGGGGGGGGGGTCACCTGCAGGTGCACCACCAGCTCCTGCCCGTCCGCCAGCACGAGATCGCACGTGCCTTGCGGCATGTCCATCGTGGCGACGCGCGCGGCCCCCCTCGGGTCGAACTTCATACAGCACGGATCCTCCACCTCGGTGTCGACGCCGGCCCGCGCCAGGTCAGCGTTCAGCACCAAGCGCACCTCTGCCCCCACTGCGAAGGGACTGTCCCACTGCTCACCTCGTGATGATCTCAACGGACCAGGCATGGCCTCTGCACGCGCCCTCTGCCGCTCGTGGCCCTGCAACCAAGCATCCCCGGTAACTTGCCATCACCAGCTGGGTCAATGGGGTTGAAGTCCAGGCGCGATGGATGGGCGAGATGGTGACCAAGAGGGGTCACTGCGAGGGGTGGAGTGGTGGGGGGCGCTCATGAAGGGCCACCAGGCCGCGGCATCTTGCATGGGGAAGAAACAGGGGGGAGTGGGCAGTGGTGGACGCTGCAAAGAGGCGGGGCAGCACCTCGGCGCACTCCTGTAGAGCAGCACGCACGCGGCCAAGGTTCGGTGGAAAGTGGCATTTTGCCAACCGTGTGGATAGCTCCAGATTGGCCGCCTGTGGCCCCCCAAGGAGGGCGGTCACACCTCCTCAGTCCCTATCGAAGCGAATGAGCCGAAAGAAGGGGGGGTAGGAGGCGCAGCGCAAGGGGGGAGGGAGGCAGAATGCAAAGGGGGGAAGTAGAGGAGGATACGAGGGTGGCTGGTGGCAGAGCGCAAGGGGGGAGGACGCACAGCGTAAAGGGGTATGGAGGCAGAGTGTGAGGGGTAATAGGAGGCACAGTGCAAAGGGTTGAGGGAGGCACAGCGTAAGGGGGTGGGAGGCAGAGTGCGAGGGTGATAGGAGGCACAGTGCAAAGGGGGAGCGAATGGCAGGCAGGAGGCACGGCGCGAAGGGAGCACGGGCGCGAAGGGGAGCACAGCGTGAAGGAGCAGGAGGCACGGCGCGAAGGGGAGCAGGAGGCACAGCGAGAAGGGAGCAGGAGGCACAGTGCAAAGGGAGCTAGAGGCACGGCGCGAAGGGAGCAGGAGGCACGGCGTGAAAGGGAGCAGGAGGCAGATGCGCACCGCTGCGCAGACGAGCGCCTCCTCGCAGAAGTCCACCAGGGTCGAGCAGTGGCACACGACCGCGGAGTGGCCGCCTCCAGCTGCCAGCGCCGCCACCTCCCCGAGCACGCTCCCCACACTCCGAGGTGTCCAAACGCTGCTCCCGCGCTCGTGGACACTCCCCGCCTGTGCCCCCATCTCCCCGCCTCGCTACCCCTCACAGCAGCCTCGACCCCATACACGCCGCCAGTGACTTGGAGGCTAGATTCCCAAATGATGGCCCTGCCAACAACCTATGGAACCTATGCCAACACCTCCTCCAATAGAGAGATTGTGAGGAAGTAGAGCAGGATCCCTCGTTCTTCTACTGCACGCTTGCTTGCGGGAGACGCCTGGCGCGTGCTGGGCTTCCGGCAACAGTGCCAGGGACGGCGCCGAGGCAACTTGGCAAAGATTGCGCCGATCGGCATTTTCCGTGAGCACAGCCACGTGAGCATGAGGGAGACCGCGCCGGGGCATGGGAAGGCCCCCACTGGAGTGCAGCGTGTTCTGGTCCCCGTTTCCAGGGAGATGGCGCGGGGAGACTGGGCAGCTCTCGGAGGAGAGAAGGGATGCAAACCTGATGGTACATGTTGTATCCAAACCCGAGGACGAGGCCCTCGATGTCGTGCACCAGCGTGTGGCACTCCCCGCACGCCATGCGCACCACCCCGCGCATGAGCATCACCGGAGTCGGCTGCACGAAGTGCGCCCGCTGTGTCACCCCGCGCACCCCCTCCGCATTGTACTCATTCGTGTTCAACCGCCCAGCGTGCCCCTCGCCAAGCCCGAGCTCCCCGTGCGTGTTGCAGCCCCAAGTGTACAGCTCCCCATTCTGCGTCAATGCGCTCGAGTGAGCCGTCCCGCCATCGGCCGCCACGCACTTCACCTGGCGGAGTCCCTGTCCACTCGGCGCCCACCACCCTGCGACGCAATAAGCTCTTCTCCTCGCAATGTCATCGATTTGGGGGGCACTCCACGGTCGCAGCACTCGCGGGTTCATGCACATTGACCCACGAGGCTAAACACCCACAGCAAGGGATGGTGACACATTTTCCGATCCCCGCAAAAACCACAGGTTTCGGCGTGCAGGAGAGAGAAAGGCGCATGATGGCCGGCCATCCGCATTATCAGCAACAGCGGTGGCCGCACCCAGCAGAAGCATGGAACAACGAGGCCACCACGGTATTGATGAGACGCAGGCGCTTCCCTCCGGCGAAATGAAGCCCCCTTCTACCGCACTTGAACTGCACCTGATGTAGTGGCATGAGTTATCATGACGCTGTATATGAAAGAGGAGCAGCAATGGGAAAGGAGCTGATTGGAGCAGGGCAGGCACGTCTGTGGAAGCGGACGAGCGCATTGGCAAAGGTAGGCGGACCCAGAGCTCCCCTCCCAGAAGCGGAAGCCGCCTGGCTCACGAACAGGCTGGCTTTTCGACATTCCCACACATCCCAGCTGGCAGGAAGTGCTCAGGCCTGCCTCTCGCATCCCAGCTGGTGGCAAGTGCTCAGGCCTGCCCGCACCTGTACGCGGCGTGGCAAGGTCTGACCCAGCATGGGAGCGTCGTTGTATCCAAGCTGGCCGTGGTCTCCGCAGCCCCACGTGTACAACTCTCCGAGAGAGCCGATGCAGAGGGAGTGATTGCCCCCACATGCAATATGCACCACGTGGACTACAGCACGCTCAAACACCCCTTCCCGCCGCACTTACCCCCCAGTCACTCAAGCTCGGAGGTGAAATGAACAGTATGCTGACATGAGTCTGCGTCCGGCCGTCTACACTCAGTGCAGTTCTATGCAGGTGCGTGTCCAGCTGTCAGCGATGGCGGATGGGATGGTGCTGGGAAGGGGTCGGGGGAGCAGCGCAATGCCTCTCTGTATGGGATGGTGCTGGGAAGGGGCGGGAAGGGGTCGGGGGAGCAGCGCAATGCCTCTCCGTACACTATCCCAGCATCTGTAGACACCGTCGAAGGCACCCCCAAAAGCCGCGCGCCGGCTGATAAAGGGACCCTGATCATCACGGCCTCACGCGAAGCGACGGCCTAGCCCGCCCGGCATGCGGCGCCTGGGTGACACGCACCGTGCTGACGTGTCGCCGCAGCACCTGCCTCGTGGGTGTCGCCCAGCACGTCTTCGTCGGTACTGTCCTGATACGATTTGCGACCCCACAAGAGTCTTCTTCAGCATCCTTCAGCAGCGCGGCCCTCGCAAACAGCACACACCGGCTTCTAGGCTTATGAGCTCTTGTGCATGAAGCGCCCGCGCTGCCAGCAGGTGGGGAGCGGGCGTGAAGGAACGGGCGTGAGGGAGCGGGCGTGAGGCAGCAGGCATGAGGAGCAGGCGTGAGGAGCGGGCGGAGAGCGGGCGTGAGGGGGAGCGGGCGTGAGGGGGCAAGGGCACCGACCTCCGGAAGGTCGTCCACAAAGTGCTGCACTCGCTGCAGTGGCTCCTGGCCTGCGGCGCAAACCCCCCAGGGGGTCTTATCCGCCGGTTGGGGGTTTCTTTGGCCTAAAACTGCAAGGTCCTGCTCAGCATGGCGCTGTGGAGGCCCCGTAGGCGGTGCGTGTGCGATCCTCAGGCACCTAGGGCTGGGTCCACAGCTTAGACGGCATAGTACCCAGAAAAGTCAGCTCTTCCGGTACCGCCGGAGGGCGGGCCGGGAGATGCGCGAAGGGTAGGCCAGAGGTTTGGCCGCAGAGAGCGGCGCTATCCAGCTTCAAGGCGAGCTGTAAAGCCAGAGACGCGCAAGGGTTGGAACAAGGAGACAGAACGTGGAGAGGGAACGCGCAGAGGTTCTGAGAGTGTGTGTGGAGCTCCGGGGATGCCGCAGCTGAGTGTGCTGGTGAGCCGGCAGGCTCCGAGAGATTCTAGCGTCTCAGCCTTTTTTTGAAGCCGGCCCTGAACTTCAGCTTCAACAAGAGCATATAGGCTGCGCTTGATGGTGGCCTCACACGCGGGAGGTGTCGAGCGTGCTGCACCTGACGTGCGCCGAGCTCGGCCGAGTTGGCCGAACTGGTTGTAGCCCCAGGAGAAGACTGTGCCGCTCTCCGTAAGCAGGAGAGCGTGCGCTTGTCCGCACGCCACTGAGCTCACCGTCTCGTTCGCGAGCAAAGAAGATGAGATCGGGGTCGGGTAATTCTTCTTTTGGTATCGCCCCCAAGACCAAACCTCCTGCTTCAGCGGTTCCCCCGCGGATCAGAGCCCTCGCTCAGTGGAAGCCGCCAGGATCGGACCTCCAACGGGGTGAAAGCAGACCTCCCGTTTGGTTACAGATTCAGGCCCGATGCTCTATGACTCCTTACGCCGCCAGAACGAGAACGGTTACTAGTTTTAACTCGGTAAAACTGAAAACGCTGGACAGCAGGAAAGTGGTGCGAAAGTTTTGCTCGGCACCTCCTGCCCCCAAAACGGAAGGGAAGGCGATTCTATGGGGAGTAAAACTGCAGCACGGATCAGAGAGGCTCTGTGAGCTCCAGGCCTCGCACTTGCTGAAGAGCAGACAGAAGCGATCAGACCACCTCAGACTAAGGAGTCTGGCAGGGAAGGAGTACCTTCACATCTATACACCCAGCAGAACCCGGCACTGTGGCGATCGCCACAGTAAAGTGTGCTCCGCAAGCCACTTGCGTCACACGTCGATGAAGCAAGAGGCTCACAAGGCGCGGGCTCCAGACACGCTCGTCGCCATCTGTGCCCGTTCCAAGCTGGCCGTATTCGTTGGAGCCGCAGGTGTACACCTTACCGTCACAGGAAACGACGGCCGTGTGATGCCATCCGCAGGCCACGCTTGAAATGCGCGCCCCCGAAAATGCCTGTAACGGGAACGCCCGCATCGTGAGGCACTCGCCAACACACCGGGGAAATACATGGATAATGCTGGAGTTATCAAAATTAGACTGAGCAAAACGCACCACAGCGTGGACTGGGCCAAAGTGCGCTGGGTTGTTGCAAGGATCTGAGCCTGACTCTCCACTCGTGTTCAGTCCCCACAGGTATAAGCTGGTTTTCAAGGGAACGTCCAAGTGCTGTATATCCGACATCTGGTCAGCACTTTCACCGATGATCATTGTGGAAGCACAATATGCAGAATGCGACTGTGCCCCCAACTTCAGATCACACGACAGGCAAAGCGCTACCGAATGTCAAAACCACAAGGCAGACGGTACGATTTAATGTAATTTCTGCTCGTCGTCGTGTGGTCCCAGTCCAACGCAAGACGAAGGGGTTGGCCGCAGACGATCCGGAAGGCCAAACGAAAGCAAACGAAATGAAGGAAAGGGTCGTTCGGTTCACTTCGACTTGACATGACATGACATGACACTTCACCTTTCAACTTGAACTTCCAACGCAAGAACTGGACGCGCGGCGGACCTTCGCTTGCGCGTGCACCTTCGCTCAGCCTTCGCTTGTGTTCGTAAGGAACCGAACCGAGCTCAACCGAACCCTCCGGACCTGATACCCATCCCCCCTCCCCCGTCGATCTCAATTTTGACTCCCGGTCCGGACCGAAATAGCGCGAATATTGGGGAAAAATCTTTAGATTGTCCCCCTCTTTGAAAAAGTCTGTTTTATGACGTCACAAATTTGTGTATAAATTTTTAGAGGTTTGATTTCGCAGAAACTGATGGTTTTCTGATCAGTGTAGGATGATAGGCAGTATGACTGTCATCCGGAGCAGATCTGAAAACTGAGGTTTTATGATCAGTCGGAGGCATAAGAGGCCAGCAACGGACTGAGAGGGCCTCTTGCCGTGTTACTGTGATTGTGTGGACTTTCATCGACTGAGACTGTTTTTGCAGTTTGGTGTCCGTTTTTACAGTCTGTGTCCGTTTTTACAGTTCCTTAACACCGTAAGTTTTTCAGTGCGCATATACTTTCAGTAGTATTCGTATATTGATTATGGAGTGGTTCGCCGACCCGATTTTGTGTCAGAGACGGATTGATGATTTGCACGCGCAGCCAGCGTACGCGACCGCTTTTGCCGCTTTCCAGGATGGAGAGGACCTCTCGCAACCGCAAATGAAGTTGATTCGACAAATGGAGAGAGCGACAACCCGACTTGCTGAGCTCAAAGGCCTGTCGCAAGTTGCTTCGGGTGACCGAAAGCGTCCGTGGGAGGCAGCAGTAGACCTCACTCAGCTTCCAGGGTCCGATCGCCTAGAATTAACTCGCAACGATGATGGAAAAGACAAAGGTCTCCGCAAGCAGTTCTTAGAGACACAGCACCACTTCGTGGCACACTCAGCGTCACAGTTGGCGCTTAAAGATGCCAAGAAGGAATTGGAAGGTGTGGAGCTACCTGAAAACGTCACTCTTGCTTTGGAATTCCTGTCTGAAACTGCGGAGAAGGGTATTGCGCGCGCCAAAGCGCGCGCTAAGATCTTGGCGCTGGTTTCGGACAAGGGCCCTGAAGTGGGCTGGAAAATCTGTGAGAAGTTAGAGCGGAAATCGTATGCTGAGGATGAAGAGGACGAAAAGCTAATGCGTAAAGCTGAAAAAGAGTCACGTGGAGTGTGATATCGGGTCGGAGGATATATATATATATATAATATATATATATATATATATGCGGGTCAGACAGGCACAGGCAGTGAAACTCTCGGAAGTCTAAGATAGATCATAAAACATAATTGAGGGTTTTGTGCTATCGGAGACGGACGGAGCAGAACGGCAAGTCACGGCAGTGACACATGCACTGCACTCCGAGGGGGGAAAGCAGGAGACAGACCCCCACCTTATGGTGGGGGGTGAAATCAGTCTCTCCATGAAAGAGGTCAAAGCAGAGAAGATTCACGCTGCCCAAGCTGCGGCTGCCAAGGGGCGAACCAAGGGCCTAGGCAGGGGTGCCTTTGATAGAAAGTGAGAAATATATATATAAGGATATATATATGTCAGGCGCTAAGGAGCGATACTGTCTCGCAGGGGCAGGCGCTCGTGCACTCGGATACTAAGATGATATAAAATACTGTGGTAGGTGTTTTATAGCACACCGTGATACAAGTGACAACGGACACTGGTGACACATCGGGCTGAGGGGTGACAGACAGGAGACCCACCGTGCCACCCCCTTACTGTGGGGGTGGCAAGATTGGGTTCCCCGTGACACCACCTCACCCCGTGGGGTTGAGGTGTCACCAGGAAAAGAGACAGGAGCACTGCAGGGTCTAGGGGCCAAACAGGCCCGGGCAGTCCGGCATGTGCCATCCCAAGCTGTCCAAAAGTCTTTTGCTAACTAATTCTAAAGAGTTCGGTCCCTCGAGAGTCAATCACAAGCCGAGTGGGCATGGAGAAGGGTCCTTCCGAACTGTGCTGCTTGATCTCAATCTTGTTTTGCTGCCGAGCTGGATGTTGATGCACCCTGGAACTTCGGGATCCACGGAACCGAACGGAGAGCCGGCCAGTCGGTGTCGTCGTCGTCCAGGGCGGTGCTGGGCATGGGCCCCGGCTCGCCACGATCGAGTAAAGGGCGGAACGGGAATGCGGCCGCGCCATCGTCGCCATCGCCGCCATCGCCGTCCACAACCGCATGCTGAAATGAGGGTGAACCACGGCCCGCCGGGGGACCGGGGGCTGCGGCAGGGGGCACACCACCGGCGGGCTGAGCCCAGGCAGCGACGGAAGGGCGCTTCGGAGCCTTCGGAGCCTCGGGCGGCGCCCTCGATGGTGCAAATGATGCGGTGCATGCGTAGGGGCACACCCCTTCCGTGGCGAGGTGCCCATCAGTGACGCCCCAAAAACGGAAGCATGAGATGCACGGGAAGCCGACCCCCTCCCACACCAAGTGGGGGACACGGGGGTTCTGGGCCGGCTTCCAATCTCCGACCGGCTTGACGATGTTGTTGCGGGTGCGTACGGCGTGAAACGCAGCACCACCGGCTCCGTCCGCACGCGCCCTGCCACCACCAGCGCCCGAAGATGGCGGATCGGCCAGGCGGGAGAGGTGCCCCTCTGTCTGCCAAACCGTGGCAATGCGGAGGGCGAGGGTGGAAAATGTAAACCTGTGGCCAGCGGCGAGCTCACGGAGCACCACCAGATATAGTGGGGACACGTGTGGGGAGCTCGCCGCCGACCGGCTGAGGACGTGCTGAAGGTCTTGTACACGTCCAGAGTCGTCGTAGGTAGGATGAAGCCGTTGATGTTTGTCTCCCAGGACGCGGAGAACCGTGAGCTGCGGGGCGGGGTCGGCGGTCTCGTCAATCTTCGTGTCCCGCAGCTTCGTCCAGAAGCGAAAAGTGTCGGGGTCCGTGGAGGCCTCGACGTGGTAACGTAGGCGCTGTAATGCGCAACGTCCATCTCGTGGGTGGACTCGAGCTGACTCCTGGTAGAGCGCCAAAGCCGTACCGCTGAGGACGCCCTTGAGAATCATAAAGATGAGCTCGTTCAAGGACCAGTGGTACTCCAGGTACTCGTGCTCCAGGTCGAAGAGCTTGTCGTACTCGTAGTGGGAGATGGGGGACAGGACGTGGCGTAGATTCCCAAGAAGGACCGCGAAGTCGGTCTCGGAGTCACTGCCGTCGAGGGTGTACCCCTTCTGCGGTTTAAAGCCATGAGACTTCAGGACTCTCACAAGCTCTTCACCGTAAGTAAATGCATAATCCAATTTGTCAGCGTACTCGTACTGCTGGGACGCTCGGACTGGGGTGGACTCCCAGACCGAAGCATCTCGGTGAAAATCGGCGGAGGTGGCAGCCAGCGAGACGAAGGTCGGCTTGCTGATGAGCGCAGACATGCGCACCACCGGATCGGGATTTTGCCCCGGT
>LGRX02028596.1:0-22677 GCA_001247695.2 Cymbomonas tetramitiformis
CAAGTACTAGGTGGCTGTTCGCGTGCCAGTGCTAGAGTGCTAAGACAGTTCTGCTCACCGCTTTTGTACACACAATAATTCGTATTTTGTGATATAATATCAATTTTGACGGATATATTTTACTGCTGTTTTCATACCTTTTCAAAACAATAATGTCCTGCGCGGAGCGGCTTTTTATTTCAGTGTTAATCCGGAAGTGAAGGCCCTTTGGCGATAAGTTAGCAGCAGTTGAAAGAGCGGATTCGGAAGTCAGGCGACTCCAGGGGCACCCACGGTGCACTGGCGGAACCTTTTTCTTCCCTGAACTTGGTGGTACTTGCACTGGAAGAGCTTCCAGCAACAGCGGCGACGGATCAGCTTTGAATTCACTAGACATGAGCGGTTTCCTTCTGCACAGTGATATGCTCAACACCTTTGTCTTCAGCGAATCCAGGGGCACCCCTGGTGCACTGGCCTAGCTGCTGACAGGTGTCCTTCAGTTTTAAGCTAATCAGCACTGCATGAGCTTGGGCGGCGGCAGCGACAAAGTCAATCAGCAGTTAATGTACACCTGGATGAGCAGCTCCCAGTGGTTTTTTTCAGCTGACCACCTTGCTTGAAGTGAATCCAGGGGCACCCTTGGTGCACTGGCTTAGCTGAAAGGCAGGTGTGTGTCACCTGGGAGCTAATCAGCAGCGGCATCTGCCCTGTCTTACCGGCTAAGAGTGGATCAACAGCTGATGTGCACCTTGATGAACTATCTTCCAGTGGGCTCTCCAGCTGGCCACCTTGTCTGAAGTGAATCCAGGGACACCCCTGGTGTACTGGCTTAGCTGAAAGGCAGGTGTGCTTGGCCTGTGAGCTAATTAGCGGCGACATCTGCTTTTATTTACCAGTGAAGAAGTGGATCAGCAGTGAGTCACTGCTCTATGTCTGGAACTCCAACTTACGGTTTCTTTGGCAGCTCCACTTTGTCCGACGGTTAATCCAGGGACACCCCTGGTGTACTGGCCTAAGCCTGAAGCAGAGGAAGAGCTTGCTAGAGGACTGGCAGCTGCATCAACTCTGAAGGCGACAACTGAGTGGTTTATTCCCTGGTTTGACACAGTGACCTGGTGGATTTAGAGTTAATTACGTTTCCAGCCTGGAGTGCTGCTCACTACTGGAGTGACCTTCTGCTGCCTTATCACAATGTGTTGGAGAATTCTTCTATCCTTTCTACAGTATTGGTCAACCGGTGAGGCCCTCATGTCACGGGCCACCTTCTGAATCAGCAGTAGTGCTGCGAATCCAGAGTGCTCAGCATACTGGCTTAGCTTCCAACTCTGTCAGCGACCTGGTACTTGTTTGTTGGACTGGACTGGGGAGTGAGCTTATATGCCAGCCATGGCTTTCTTGCTTAGCAGTGGTGGTGTGAATCCAGGGGTGCTCAGCACACTGGCCTAGCTCACACCGCTGCATATCAGTGCTATTTCTTGGTGTTGAGGAGTTGCCCTCACTGTCATTATCCTCTTTATGAACTCTGGCCCAGCTAATCCAGAAGTGCTCAGCACACTGGCCCAGCTTTAATTTTCCCCCGCACAAATACTCTGCATCTGCTGCTGATCCAGAGCGCTGAAGCGCAGTGCTGGACCTTTAGGCATTCGCTGCCCACACGCGTTCCGTTCTTTCACTTGTTCAGCAAGGCGAATCCAGGGGCACTCAGTGCACTGGCCTGAGCCAGTCTGAGTCAAGCCTCCAGTCTACTGGGGAACGAGCTTTGCGCTGAGAGGGGGGACTCGCCTGTGGTCCCGTTGACTGAGCATCAACACAGCACTTCACCACGGAGCGAGAGGCAGAGCCAAGCGCTGCCTCTGTCCATTCTAGAGAACGTGAGGCACGACGGCTGGCACGAGGACGGACCAGTCAGGACCTTGACACGGAGTATATGAGCGCAGAGGGGTCGGGCTCAGAAACCACTCCCTCCGCACCGTCATCTCCAGCAGCAACAGCGCTAGGAGCAGCAGCACTCGCAGCAGCAGTAGTAGCCTCAGCGCCCGCAAACCAGTTTCTCTTTGCGTTTGACGACGTAGACGAGATGGATCACTATGAGAAGGAGAGCCACTCACTTGACAAGGAAGACGTCAGACTCCAGTACACCGGTAGTAAGAGTGAGGACAGAGCGCTCTTCATCAGGCGTTTCGTGGACATGGTGGCGAAAGTCCAGCGGGCTTTTGAGGCCAGGAAGCGTAGGTACATGAAGTCAGCATCTTACCATGCGCGCAGTCAGCAGCAGAAGGAGGCCTTCGCTGGGTCCAGACCAGACTACAGATCATTGTGGGACAGCATACCATCGTTTCTAGCAGGGGATGACCATGCCACCTCGGTCGCTTATGACTGGTGGTGTGCTGCCTACCTGAAGAATGGCGTCATGGCTTCACACGCTTGCCATGTCCTGAAGGACGTTACCATGAGAGATGCCTACCAGGGATCTGTGCGTTGTGCTCAGCCTCCTTTTCATGAGCTGGCGCCAGGGTCACCCTGGGCAGTTTGTAAGGTGTTCGAGGATGGTGATGAGGATGGCGAGGCGTCTGATGAGTGGGCAGGCGAGGGAACCTCCACGAGGGGTCTCACGGGGCCGGATGGCACTGAAGATTCTCACTACTCTTGGGCCTTGAGGGCGTTCGTTGCAGAGCTCGAAGCTAAATTCTTGATGAAGGGCACCAAAGAGAAGGAAGATCTCTTGATCGCCAAGCCGCAGACCAACGAGCAGGACGGCCTCGCTTACGTGAAGAGCTGGCGTCGCAGGGAGGCAGCTCTCAACACTGGCAGAAGGGTGGAGGACTCCGTCGTCAGGCAGAACATCGAGGAATGCATCAAGGGCCTGCGCATCAAAGAATACCGAGATCGCGTGTCCGAGCAGCTGCGTGTCAGCCATCCTGCCCCCAACAGGGTTACTTGGGAGGACCTCGAGGTGATTGTGGAGGTGCAGGACAAGCTCAAGAATGATGCAGAGGCTTGGGCCCTCACACTGCAGCAGGAGCTGGTTCGCAGGCTCAACTGCGTGTACTCCTGCTTCGAGGCCAGGCAGATGGGGCTTGACCTGTCTGCGCTGGTATCAGCCATGAGGCGCTCGGGTTCTGCCTCCAAGACTGGGGACAGACGCAGGGACCCCAAGAAGAAGGAGCAGGCACAGCATGGTGGCGACGACGCCAAGAAGCCCGTGAGGGAAGCGAATAATGCCGAGCGTCAGAAACCTTCTTACAGCAAGGTGCCACCACCTGATGCTTCGAAGAAGTTTCAGTGTGACTGGTGCTTCACGCGCCTGCCTCACTCCCCAGATCGCTGCTACACGGGGTGTCGTGATTCCCGGGTGCCGCCCAACTTCCATAAGGACAGACAGAACTCCAAGTGGCCAGATGAGGTTAAGAATGCCCAGATGCGTGCCTACAACATCGCACACCGCTTTGACAAGCACAAGATGGGGATCACCACCAAGGAGTGGCTTAAGCTCCCGGAGGCCAAGCAGAAGCAACCACAGCAGCAGCAGCAGCAGCAGCAGCAAGTGGCTGCCAGTGCCGAGGTTAAGGAGAAGCTCGCCGCAGAATTGTCAGGCCTCCAAGCAGGGTCACCTCCAAAGGATGACGAGATCGCCGATGCACAGGCTCTATCAGAGGCCAGCGATGCGGATACCGAGTACAACTCCAACTTCACCCAACAGGCAGAATACGAGGAGGATGAGCAGGACTGCCCTGCTGGGGGTGGTTTGGGAGGTGGTCATGGTGTTGGCATCGATCACGCACCGAGTCTCCAGGCCAGCGCCGCTGTCGCCTTGGGCAACACTCAGCAGATGCGGGGCTTCCAGGTCAAGACGCCGGAGGAGTTCGACAGGGCCGCTCAGGTGCCTAGAGCCGTCCCTCCCGACTTACTCAGCAGGAAGGTCCACCTGTTGGCATCCAATCTTCGCAGCTCCGTGCGTGCCTGCTCGCAGATTGCTGCCATCCTGATATCCCAGAACGCCATTGATCTCCCGAAGGACATCGAGAATCTTGTGGCACTGGAGGAGCTCCTGGGCAAGGATCCGAATGAGGCAACCGAACAGCCCACTGAGGTCAATGAGCATGAGTTGGAAGACACGCACGCCACAGCGACGCAAGGAGTGAGAAGGGAAGCAGACGGTTCAGGACATCGTGCAACCGAGGAGGTGCCGTTGGACGAGATGCCCAACGGGGTGGTCGACAGTGCCGCCGCTCGATGTGCAGCTGCTGCCTACGTGGACGATCTGGGGGTGGTTGACTTCAGTGACCATGGACATGTGCGAGCTGGTACCATCAAGACCTCCGCCTACGACGCATTGAGGGCAAAGATGGCGCAGCATCTGACCGACGAGCAGGTGCTATTGATGGCTCAAGTTCAGCCCATCTGCAAGTTGCAGAATGCCACTCTATATGAGGGGCTTGCGCTGGTGTCATCCGGTGGCGAGCTTATGCTGTACCGGGCAATCCTCATGGACACCGGCGCCAACTGTAACATCATCTCGATCTCTGTTGTGAGGCGGCGGGGTCTCACGATTTACGAAGCCACCACCGGCGCCAAGGTCACCAGATGTGACAACAGTCCCACAAAGTTCACCCATTATTGCTACGTGGACGTCATTTTGGCAGCGGGCACGCCGCACATGACGCTTCACCGCTTGTACGCCTTCGTGACCTTCGAGGCTGAGAACTCCTGGGACCTGTTGATAGGCACTGGGCCGCTGAAGAACTCCCTGATGATTGACATCAAGTTGGGAAGTTGCGTGGCCGTGTCGCATGCACCGAAGGTCTTGGGCCTGGATGCTGAGGTGGTTCTTCCGCTGGTCGACATGACGACACCCAAGCGTCCTCACCAGCCCAGGAGGTTGGACCCGGTGGTATGTTTACAATCTGAGATCTTTGGGCATGAGACGGAGTGCAGATGGCTGGAGTGCCCACCCTTGGGCACAAGGGAGGAGAGGTTTGCTGCCTCTGGGATTCGGTCTGAGCACATCCTTGACGGCGAGGAGTCGCCGGTGGGGTCACCAATGCCTTCGTCAGGGCCATCTGCTGCACCCCCTAGACCCCGAGCCATGACACGCGCAGAGGTCGAGGCGGCATCTCGCGTTCACACGTGTTCGCTTGAGGGAGGCCGAAGGAGCTACCTGGCGCCGCTGACGTCCGCCGAGCTGGCAGGGTCAGAGCGCATGCTTGCGCAGCTTTACGCAGCACCAAACCCCTGGGTGGGTGGGCGCACGAAGTGGATTACCGATAGCCAGTCGACGGGGGTCGTCCACCTCTGGGCGCTGATCTTGACCACAACTGGGCGGACCAGAGGCTGTACCTGGACCGGCACCATGTGGCGCGTCTTTGCCGCATCCTGCAGGAGCTCCCTGAGGACTTGCCAGCTAGACCTTCCCAGGAGCATGTCTGCGTGGAATTCGTCCGCTGCCTCGAGCAGAAGTGGGTGATGGTGGAACAGCTGTTGCCCCCTAACTGGCTGTATGTGGACCAGAAGTTGGATCACGACGAGGATAATGACTGTTGGGTGCTCAAGGGGAGCTATATGACACACGTGCCATCCCTTGCCAACAAGCAGGACGTCGTCAAGCCCAGGGAAGAAGGCCGAGTGCTCGATAGCCTCAACTCGATCCAGCGACTGCAGCACATGCTCCAGGAGCTGTTTACATACCCCAGCGGTGAGGTCGCTGGCACCCTCATGTGGGATCGGAAGGAGCGTGTCCTCTGTGTACAACCAAGTACCGCCACGCAGCAACTCGAGCTGCTGCGCTGCACGCTGGATCATGCGCGGGTGTTCAACAGTGAGGAGCTGCTGGGTGAGCTTCAGCTCCCTCATTGGTACGAGAGCACTGGTGTTTGGACATACCAGCTGCTCAGGTACCTCTGCCCGGTGGACATAGAGTCCCTCTCAACTGGCGTCCTCCGACAGTACGATCTGTATGGCAGCTTGGCGCCACCTCTGGAGCTCATCGTCCTGGGATCGAGCACCAAGTACTACCCGGTGGGAGATGGTCTTGGGGGAACTGGTAAGGTGTTCTCCCAGAATGCCGCTGCTCAAGAGTACTTGCGCTTGGGGGAGATGAGGAAGATGCTCAAGGCATCCAACACCAGGCGGGAGGGCCAACAGGCGCTCAATGCAGATGCGCAACGGAGGCCACCACCGCCCAACAACTTGACCAACTTCAGACTCACCAAGCGAGCCCCTACGCAGCCACCCGCTCCTGCCGCGGGAGCAGGACCATCCCGGGCTATCGCAGGGCCATCTCGCGCCAGGTCGAGCAGCCACTCGCCACCTCGTTCGGCGCAGAGTGCACGACCATCTCAAGCTGTCGCGGGGCCGTCTCGGGCCAGGCCCAGTGGCCATTCGCCATCTCGCTTCGCGCACATGGCATACGCTCGTACTGCGTCGCCTTCATCCAGCGATCATGAGGCCGAGGATTTGGTGTCGTCAGATCTTGACAGCAGCCCTCCTCGTAGGGGGTCGCCCTCCGCATCGTCTGCCATGACCAACGCTGGCACGTGGGCGAACTCTTTCCGTGTTCCGCGTGGCTCCCCGTCAATTTCTTCGGGAGGCCCACCTCCTACGCCTCCGAGTCCGCCGAGGGCGGGTCCTCTGCCTCGGGCTCCTGGGTGGGTGCCTCCATCCCCAACGGAGTCAGATTACGACGCTACACGACTGGCCACCGAATCTGGTCACTCGTTGCGCCAATTCCTGTCCGCAGAGGGGGTGGAGGCCTTGAGGGATCGTCACAACCTCACTGTCTTCATAATACGGTTTCGCGTAACGGACTATGATCAGTGCAGGCAACGGCGCATCATGTACGAGCTCGGCGTCTGCAACCAGGAGCGGGGTCTCAGGATGCGGAAGCGTCCAGGCATCACCAGCCAAGTCGAAAGGAAGCACAACAAGACCATCGCGTGTGGGGAACAGGGCTGGCGTCTCCCTCTCGGGGGACAAACTACGTCTTCCGGCCTCCTGGGGGCCATGACTTCAGCCTGGGCTGATTTGTCGCACCGTGACTCGGGGCACAGGTTGCCGGGGGGCCATGCGCGGAACGTCGAGTTCGCGCTGTGCAAGTACATGGAGGTTGGATCGGCGCATGTGCTGCGCTGCGTGGCGAATCCGGGTGCCAAGCCCGTGTACTACATCTTCTTGGAAGACGAGCAGTGTCTTTCTTGGCGAGCTGAATTCACGAATGAGTACTTCGAGCGAGACGACCGGAAGTTCACTTCCTTGCAATGGGGGACCAGGCATTCAGCCGCGCCGTGGTTGATGCCAGCCCTAGGGGCCTTGGAGGCGCTGCGTCTTCCGCCTCCGCCGCCGCCACCGCCCGCCCATCAGGCTCACGTGGCCGAGCGGCCAGAGCACGTGGATGCGGCTTCACGGAGGAATGTGTTCGAGGTTCGAGACCCCCCTGCTCGTAGACAGCCAGGCGCAGGCGGCGTTGCACGCGCATCTGCCCCTTCTGTCGATCGCCATGGGGCCGCCACCCATGTCGTTCATGCACCGAGGGATTCCAGGATACCAGCCGGTCTCACGTCCCGGTGTCCTCCTTCTCCGGCTTCAATATGCAGCGCGGAGACGCAGGCGTTCCAGCGCTACACGGACGAGCAGCGTGAGGCGCAGAGGCAGACGAATTTTCAGCAGGGCTCCCCGGGCGCAGCGGGCGGGCGGCCCTGGTGAACGACCGACGCTGTGGCCGTGGGCCGCCTGCACGGGCGGTCCACTTACGGCCAGGTGTCCTGCGAGCGTGTATCACGTTTGCAGGCAGTGCAGTGGTTTGGTGGTGGTTGGGACGCGGTCCCGTTCCCGTGGTCGCCATATGGGCGATGTGGGAGGCGGTAGCCTGGCACCTGTCGTGGTGCCCCTTTCAAGTTTGGTGGAGGCGTTTCGTACCCTCGCTTTTGCACCAGCTGCCCGTGTGGTGGTCGACTGCTCAACGTTGCCCCCTTCGTGCATCCTATGACATCTGGGTCTTGTGGGCTCTAGCCTGCGTTTGGTACGTTGGGCTCCTCACCTTGCGCGTCACGGGGGTCTATGCTGGCGTGCACCGCGTGCGTGCAGGGGATTGGGTGGTGATGCCCCTTCGGATGGTGGTCATTTCCTTGGCGTGCTGGTCACAATGTGTGATCTTCCTCCTCTTCATGGTCCTCGCCTGGCTTTGGGTTTGTGCCGACATCTACGCTGAAGACGTGGCATGCCACGGCTCTGGTCCCTCGCATTGCCCGCTTGACGCCGGTCACATTCAACGTGGCCGCGGATGGACCATTCCGACCCTGCGCTGGTCACAAGTCTTCTCGTTGGGCCGCGTGCACTTGCCCGTTTTGCCCGCCAGGTTGGACAAGCCTCGCTTCGCGGCGCGCTGGGCGCAACTACGACGCAATCTTCGCCTTCATCGCGTCGCACAAGCCGCCTACATGGCGCTTGTCCTTGCGGTCGTGATCTTTACTGCTGCTGGTGGGAGTACTCGCTTAGCGCACGGGGGGTGGAGAGTCATGGCGTGCTTCTTCGCTTCGCACTCGCCGGCAGCTGCAGCGCATTTCAACCGAATTTTGCGATTTTTCCTGCTTTTGTGCGGAATCTTATGGGTCGCTGGCAAGATGACAGAGTGTGCGCCTACTTATGGTGTCACATCACCCACACGCAGCGCCTGGGGTTCGTCCCCCTGCACTTCCTGGGAGGCTCAGCAATCCTCAAGGCAATGGGAGCCTGGCTGGGTGGCCAACGTCGCGGAGCAGGATGAGGTCTTGCCGTACACCGTGCTGGACGAGCTTCAACCTTTGGGTGACACGACAGTGACCAAGGACGAGGCAGCGTGGCTCGACACTGAGCTCAATGCCACGTTTGGAGGACATCCTGACTTCAAGGAGGAACACTGGGAGGAAATGCGGAATGTTCTTCGCAGGTGCAAGACCACCTTTGCCAACAGCCCTCACGATCTGAAAGGCTACAAGGGCAAAGCGAAGCACAACACGTTCTCCATCCCTTTCGTAGACGAATCCAAGGCCGCCTACCAGAGACCTAGGACCCGTGAAGTTCCTGTTTGCAAGAGCAAAAGGAACAGAGCTGAACAGGCGTGTCGCTTCGTGGCTACTTGTACATCCGGTTTGTGTCACGGAGCTACATGTGTCATTCGGCTCTACTGCAGCAGGAGTCACGGATTCTGAAAGTCTGAAACCACAAAAATTCTGTTGCACTCCAATTTGAACAAAATTAACAATTGTTTTAAACATTATTGACAATTTGGAACTTGATCCAAGAGGTGATAAAGTTGAGCGTCATATACAGGTAGCTAGGTCACACGAGCATATGCTTTTACCAAATAAAGATTCAGTGTCCCAAGTCAGTGCCGCATGCATGCTTGCTTGCGATCCCATCCATTGTTACAGCATGGCATGCGGGAGGATGGCCAGTGTGAGCCATTATCACACGCACCGTGAGGGGTGCTGTTAACTGATTAGGGAAGTCGCCATAAAATTGTAGGTCATGGGATCGAGCAACCTGCGAGAAGCGAAATAAAATCACACGTATCCATATTTCAATCGTTTCTCAGTAGCTATCTCTTGCAAACTGTAAGCGTCATCATTTCCTGTGGGCGCTGGTTGACAAGCTTGCTCCATGGCATACGCACAGATCAAATAAACGGCGCGCCTACTTTGTAATTCATTTGGCAAGCATGTATACATGTTGTGGTTCTTGATCACACCTGGTACAAGTGGCCTTTGCTTGGAAGCGAAGTCACAAATGTTATCAAAGGCAACCCATTCATGTCCACCGAGCCCAAAATCAGAGTTGCTACCGAGTCCTCCTTTATGTCATATTTCTGCACGTCCATGCATTCGGTCCTCCCATCAATATTTCCTTGACAATATCTCTAGATGATGATTGATAAGTAACCTCCAAGCAACTAGCACACCGACTGGGTGGGGAGAGAGGGATACAATGCCCATGCAGCAACAACAATATCGATAGGAATCCGGTTCAATCAATTCATCAAACTGGTGAATGATGTGTTTGGAAGGAAGTTGTGGAGATTTCATAACGATACAATTCATCAGATTCAATAGTAAGTGTATGCATGTCCGAAGAGTCCAAACAGGAAACCTCACAAACGTGAAGGCTAAAAATGTATGGGCTTGCTTGCTTGGTAATAATAAGTGACGGACTGATGAAAACAGCATGGGTGCATCTCACACAGCAACACCGCACAAATAGGTGCTCATGATTTGTCTGATCAGGGTTTCACCTTGTCTTCAGGGGTCCAGCTGGATTGGTCGCGGATAATGACGGTAGCTTCCGCACTTTCCCCTTGCGTGTTGGTCACCGAGTACATAAACTGCGCTTTCCATTCCAGATCACTCTGCATGTCCGAGGGTGCGGTATATCTTACGCGGGCCTCCACCCCGGTCCCTTCCACTGAATCAGTGCCCACCACAGATCCGATTGCAAGCGTAATGTTCTCCAAGGACATAAGCACACCCGCACTGATATTGGAACTACTCTGTGGCATTGAAATAATCGATGTGATAAGGCTGTCCCCAGTTGCATCCTTTCCTCTCAAAGTGATTTCCACGTCCTCTCCTGCACACGCATCAACGGTCACAAGCACGTCAGGTCGTCAGCAAGCAGCAAGGTCACCCAAGTCAGCTGTGCATGATGAATGGACAAGCAAGCGCATACACCTTGTCACCTTGCTTGATGCCTTGGTGTGCAATCTATTCACCCACCCATCATGATGAGAAACTAACACCGATAAGAAGAAAGAAAGTAACGGTGAAAACGTTCCGTCATTTTAGGTATGTAGATTGTCTATTGGTGGCAAATTGGCACCTGTGTTTAAAAAAATAGTCACAACACGTTCTGTCACATGCACATTAGTTGGCGGAAGTGCGAATGCTCTGCACTCACTCATGGTTGCCTGCTTGGATCCTCAAGCTCTTGCAAGCAAGCGGGCAGATTATGGCTTAACAAATAAAGCTAATAAACATAAATACATAAAGATGAACTGAAGCAATGGCGTGCATGGCATAATCTTGCCCAATCAAACACGGCCAGTCGACATTGTATCATCGAACAACAATGCGGTAAAGTGAGACGGAATCGCAACAATGCGTTAAGTATTCACAGGCGGAATCGCAGGTTGTATGAAGCAGGCATGATCAAAGCTATGGTTTATGGAGAAGGTGGCATTGCATCTGGGAGATCCACGTCGGGAATTTGTACTACTGTAGGCGTATTTCTGCAATGTTATGAAGAAATATCGCTTGCGGGATGCGGGTGTCACCTGGATGAACAAAGAGAACAATGGCATCGCCATAAATGTTAGCCTGTGATGCTACTATTCTAGGTTTAGTTATGGGTTGAATTCCAATATCAAGGTACGACAAAGTTTGCTTGATTCCTGGAACATGCCCATAAGAAGCATCATTCCCATTGCCTGTTTCGTCCTTGAAATATAACTTTCCATTCACATTGATGAGGTCGTTGAAAGAGAACCTCAAATTCAAATCTGCTGACAAATACCACGCCCACCACAATCCCTGTAATAACCTGGCTATGTGGGTTTGGATTGGGGTTTGGGTTTGTACCATGGAACCGCCACGCACGCAGATACAGGCATGAACATTTTGAAAAGAGTGCACTTGTCTTCAACGCATTGGTTGTTCACCACGCAAAATAAATCCAACAGCTTGGGTCGAAGAAGTTGATGGGCATCACACAACTGTCACTACTAGCTACATAATTGCTTGACTTTTTTGCTAGGTTTTCGTGATGACTGGACGGACCTGTGGTACGTTTAAAGCTCCTAGATGATACTAAGGCCTACGGAAGAGCTGCATATATAACATATATAGCTCCTACACGATACTAAGGCCTACGAAAGAGCTGCATATATAACATATAAAGCTCCTACATTATACTAGGGCCTACGGAAGTGCTGCATATATATATGAGCAGCATATTACAGGAACACTTGGAGTAGAGGCCCAGCCACCTACCTCTAGTGGAAAAAGGCCTTTGTAAACTGTTAGCTAAGCTTTCTTACATGATGTCCAGAATTATAGAACATGTGTGGGCTTTCATAAAAAAAAATTATGGTTACTTGGCAAACACAAGCGGCTGTGGTACCATCTGATAGGCGGGTCTTCCTGTATCACACCGATATCAGTCCGGGATGAAGACATAAGTAAAGCTTTTGGAGTACCTTGGTGCAACCCCGTCAGATCTCCATTGTGGATTTCAGCAACCCTTTCAGGAGACAACACGGATTCCCAAATGCGAAATTCATCCAGAATATGATCACCGGAGACGAAGTTGCCCTGGAACACTTTTGAGTCAGCTCCGAGAGAAAATACACCTGTTTTCAAAGACCATGCACTCACACAGTTCAGTGAATTCACATGTCACTGCCCATTGTTAGAGCTTAACTGCCACGCAGTTCATCAAATACGTAGTGTTAACGAGCGAGCAGGTAGGGTACCAAAAGGAAAGCTGTAGCACTCAGTGAAGCACCGGGACTCAAAGCATCCATCATTTAGGCAAACCCACTCCAGAAATTCAAAGGTCCGACGCAAGTGCAAGCAAATTGGTGCCGAGAACAGATTATGTTACAAAGGGGGCAGGTGGTTGCCAGAGTTCACAGTCACTACCAATGGCAGTAGATGGCAGTAAGTGGGAACCGTCAGCGAAGCCGCCAGCAAACGATTCTACTTGTGCTTTGTTACCATCGATGTACCAAATAAATTCTCCTGCAATCGTAAGAAAACACATACTTCAAAGCTGCCATTTTGTTTGAATGCTTCCAAGGTATGCAACTAAGAAGAGCTTAAGAGAACTGCTGATAATTGACAGTGGCTGTGCACGTACGAGAGGTATAGTTGATAGTCAAAGCAAGGTGATGCCACTCTACTTGGCTTGCAGCAGGACTTATTTTGCAAGCCTCGGTCCCACAATTTAGATTGTGCGTGCCCGCATAAGCAAATACTTTGCCTTCGTTTATTTTGAAAGTGAATGCATATGGATCCAAAATTTCTCGGCCTAACTCTGCTGAGAAGTAAGAAGAATCGAAGTCGGCAATTGCGTTCTTTGGCATATAAGGATCAAAAGGATAAACCTGCACAACACACTATCTCAGCGACGTGAAGTCAAGGCAGCTGGCTAAGACTTCTATTTCCAACGGTGACTCAAACACGAATCCAAGTACTTCCATATGGCTTGGACAAAGTATCCTTCGTATTTGAGGCGCTTGTTTGTCGGCCAGGTTCCGAAAGCGTCACAGGCTCGCCTTCAATTCTGTTCCTGAATATATAGAGTACTAGCCATGCTTGAGGTTTGAAAAAGAATTTGACATGCGAGTCAACAGTAGTGACGATATTGAAAACTTACTTCACAACGTCACAAAAGGTAAAAGACTGCCAATCAAGGCACCGGGGCTCACCCAAACATCGACTGAGAGTGCTGCAGATTGTGGTGGGGACCATATCCATGATGATATGTCGGTACGTTGGTGGTCGAAGTACACTGCATATCCTCCACCACCTGCAGGAGATACATATGCACATCTTGTCAAGACTGCTACAAACTTTTAAGCTGCAAAGCAAAATAGTTCATCCTTGATGCAAGGTACGGTATCGGTTGCGCTAATATTCTGATAAATCGATTTATCAGAATATTAGTATCAATCAATAACTTTTTTTTGAATATCAGAATATTGACTATTGATTGATATATGAAGTCGAAAAATCAGAATCGATCAATACCATGCCTAAATAAATCGGTATCAATTGATCGTTGGCGTTGATTAATCACAATCGATTGATTGCTACATTGAAATCGCAGTATCGATATCAGAATTGGGTATTGATAATCGATCTCCCATGACACCTAAAAACGAATTGTATTGGGTCAATCCACATCAGCATTGGATCGATCGCCGTTCTTGTAGGCTGGCCGTGTGCAGTACCCCTTTTATAAGGGGGCAGGGCTCCAGGCCTAGCTCTACTCAAACTCCAAATCGATCATGGGCAAACGTGGGCGTGGCGCTTTGCGGTCGAAGGCAAGTTCCGGTGTGACCCTGTTAGCTCAAGGAAAAGGGCGTGTGAAAAGAACTCAACTGTCTCCCTTTGATCCAGCCGGCAGTGACGATAACGTGTATGTAGTTCGTGAAATCAAGGCAGAACGCCTTAAAGGTTGCGCCCCCTAATGGCTAATAGGATGGCAAGGTTATACGGATAGGGAAGACACCTGGGAACCCATAGAAAATCTTGCTGGTTATGAGGTCGACATCCGCGAATTTCGTGAACGCAAGAAGCAGGAGATTTCGGAGGCGGAGGCTGAAGAGATCGAACGCAAAAAACAAAAGAGAGAGCAAGAGGCAGCAGAAGCGATTACTGGTAATCACTCTCTCTGATCTGCCTGTGTAATTTTGTATTGATATTATTGATAGTATTGATAATAAGCAACTTTAACAGTGATATCAGTATCGATTGATAGCATAGTGTACTTAATCAAAATTGATTGATAGGGCCTTGGTAAAAATCAAAATTGATTGATTAGAATAGGTAATAAATCAGAATTGATTGATAGAGCAATCGGAAAAATCAGAATTGATCAATAGTACTTGGCAATATATCAGAATTGATCGATAACCTCTAGACCAACCGATACCGTACCTTGCCTTGATGAGAAGAGTCTAGGCAAGTTGCTATCCTGCCGCGTTGGTGCTTGTATATCGGCTTACAAAGTATGCGTGGTGGCCGAGCTTCCATGCTCGGTCGTCTCGTCCGATATTCCGTTTTCCCCTGGCAACAAAGACTCCTTGTGAAGCTTGTGGGCTGGTGGTCACAGACTAGAGAACGGAAGGTAGCGCGGATTGCTCGGCCGGAGACATAGATACACCATCTCAGCTCATAAGTGCAACAAAATTGGGCATGAATCTGAAAACTTGGTGGACATTTAAAATATATCCAAATGCAAAGCCCGCTGAACTCGCCTCGACTTCAAGGACTGCGTGAACAAGAGTCACTTGTTCGCAACAACTTGGACACAACTCTCGGGTCCATTAGAGGTGCGGCACTGAGGCCTGAAACTCCTAAGGCATTGGTTCCCTTCCAGCGATGTCGTAAAAAGCAAAAAGTTGAAACCGCTAGTAGAACCTATTTTGCATCTTTGACTCATGTTAACAGAAGGGCCAGTCTAACAAACTACTGGGAAGAATTTGCGCATCTAAGACTTAGGTGAGTGGAGGGCCAAAGTTAAACATGAATATGGAAGAAACAGCGCAGAGCAATGCTGTCAAGCCTCGGCCGGGTTTTTTGCATTGCCATGGAATCATAGCATATAGGGGATGCAAGTATGAAACAACCGACGGGTCCGGGGGGTGTCGGACAGCTGGATATCTGGGGAATCTTCATAGCATTGCCAAAATAAGTATGCCCCAAATAAATGTCACGCACTGACTATGGTCCCGGAGGTGGAAAGTTGTGTTTGTGTTGTGCATTCAGTGTTGGGGTGTGTTAGCTTGAACGTAACATGCCCTCGGAAGTATGAGGCTCTGTAATGAAAAAAAGGAATGGTTAATAGGATAAAGGACGCCTTTAGGCGAAGTTGAGCGCCACACTCAAAGACTGAGGCCATTAAGCCCCACATGATATGTGAGCTGCACTCGACCTAGCTGCGAGGGCCCCGTAGCTCTTGCAGCTCGGTCAAGCAATCTTTCATCGGAGGAGCACCTGCGAGAGGATATCCAGCTACAAATCCACAACTCCCTCGCAAACTATTCTGACACGAATCTGTATGATGGTTCCTTGCGATGTCGATGATGAAGCAACAATAAAGAACGGACCACAGCGACTTGGAGCAACGTCCGACGGTAGAATTTAAGGTAGATAAAACGAAGAACGGGAAAGCAATTTTAAGACTCGGCATTCTACTTTTGTACTATTGAAGTCACTATCCAATATCGCTGATTGTAGCTTCTAAGCAATAATGGTCGCAGCTCAGGGAATCCTTGGAACAGAACTCTGCCATTCTGCAGGCGAGTGGAACCTCAACAGAGTGGAGACTTACGGCTTACGGTGAATACGGTTACGGTGTCGAGAAATCACCGTATCGCGTATATACGGCGTATATACGGCGTAGAATACGGTATATGGCGTAACGTATGCGTATATACGGCAAAAAAAATACGAGTTCCTCGATAGTGAACTACGGTGTATTTACGTCGTATTTACGCCGTAAGTCTCCACTCTGAACCTCAACGCCAAACCGACCGTTCAGTCGACAGTCCCCCAAAAATTTCGTATCTCGTCCCTGCCCAATTATCAACACCTTTGTATAAAAAATATATATATATATTACATATATATATATATATATATTACATATACATATACATATAATAACATATACATATATTATACTATAACTTGATAAATTGTGAAACTCTTGAATAATATAGTAATTATATGTATTTAGAATGGGCAATGGTATAAATGTTTATATTTATATGGAATCGGCGTACCTCAAATTTATATCTTTCTGCGATATAGATAAAATTTCGCAATTTGCCTTAAAATAAAATTTTGATATTTCTGCAAGTATATATTTTATTTTTTGGTGGGAGTATTTTTCTCCCCCCCAAAAAAAACGGTGATATGCTGCAGATGTCATATTTTTAAAATTAATTATTTGGGGGGTTTAAAAAGTTTTAAAAAGTTTTAAAGCTTTTAAAAAATTAAAGATTTTGTAATTTTTATGGTAAAATAAATCAACCATTTTATATTTTTAGCAAAACAGATCTAAAAGTTAGATTTTGGATCATGCAATGGCCAACCTTAGAAACTACGATAAGAGCATTCACCCTCATACCGAATGCGGGCCCTACGGGTATCTCTACGAGATAGTAGCTAGTATCATCATGAGCATGCATGAGCAAGGTTTTCAATCAGACATAATCAGAATCAAATCAAAACGCCAAAATGGGTCCTTAACACTGTAAAATCAATTAATTCGGCCTCTACAGTATTAAGGGCCCAAAAAGGGGGGGTCAAAATTTTTTAAAATTTTCTAGAAAATTTTAAAAATCGAATTTTTGAATAATTTTTCGCGCAAGTGTAGACTGATATCTAGCAATATATTTAATATGAATAATCATCCCATGAAATTATAAATATATAAATATTTATTCAGGACTTGATATAAATATATTTTAAAAAATAACGCCCTGACTTTCTCTTTATACAAAATGTTAATTTAAATCAAAATTGTTCATGTATATATTTCAAATTTATACAAATTTAATTATCAAAATTTTAGCGAGATTTGAATTTATATGATTTATTATTATTTCGTGTTAGCATAAATATCAACACCATTGCAAATATATTACATCAGAATTTGATATAAATATATTCAAAATATAACGTCCCGAAATTCTCTATATACAAAAATTTGCATTTAAATCAAATTTATTTAATTTTCAATTTTCAATTTTATACAACTTTTAATTTCTAATTTTTAGCGAGTTTTAAATTTATATTTGGCGACCATGACACATATCGTGACACATACGACACATATCGCGACACAAGTCGTGACACATAACGTGACACATACGACACGTGTCATGACACCAGTGCTGACCCATGTGCTGACACCTACCATGACACCTACCATACATCACATTCATGACCTAATCAAACTGGAATTTTCGATGACGACGATGACTCGAAATTTTCGTGAGACACTGTGTATAAAACTATTTTCGATCTGACGGTTCAATTACACGTACACAGTCATCGGACGCAAATGCATCGGTGTTGGGAAGTTCGAAACTGTTTCTTAATCACTTTCGGCTTATGTTTCAACTCAAAATACACCGCTGCGGCGGACCTGGGTCAGCAGCCGCGGTGTATTTTTTATCACATAGCATTGCACTGCATACCATACAGCATATCACAATTGCATATATGCATACATACTACACTTGCAAACGCATGTCTACCTTCGCGAGATCATCTTCGGCTCATTTGCGCGAAGTTGATCACGGGAGGGGTAGCCATCCGCACAACCCACCGCACGAACACACGTGATCATAAACGTGTGTTCACGCGCCCTGTATCACGCATAGTATGCAAGGGTGTTTCTAGTCTCCCAGGTTTGTTCATGTCGCTTGAGCGGATGAACAGTACTTGGGAGCTACGCGACTTCCCTTGATGGCCGCGTCAAGGAATGGTACATATACTTTCCTTGACGCGACCATAGTACCGTGCTTGCTTAACGTCCGTTAAGCACGCATAGTACAAGGCATACGATACGTTTCATATAGGTTTCATATACATAAAACGTTTGGCTGCTGATTTCAGCGCTCTCCGCAAACCCAAACCCAAAGGCATTCCGTACCCAAACCCATGCATCAAAATGAGAGCGCATGCGCACAGCACTTGCCCACAGGGCATACATATACCATATATATATCACATATAAAGAGTACCTACGGTGCGCTTTTTAAGCATCAGGTTGATTTTACCTTGTTTCTGGCCCCGCGGCATCATCCGCTTAAGCGCCCATCCCCGCAGTCCTACGTGTCAGGTGCGAATGGGGAAAAAAGCGCACCGTACGTCGACTCGGAAGGTCCTAATTGGTCGGTACCATATCCTGCTTCATCCTTCGGATGCGCTGTCATGGTCGCAAAAGCGCAAACACGACGTTTTCCGGGTAATTCGCCTTTACCATGTAAACCACACTGTTAAAAGCGAACAGCTCGATTTACTGTGACGTGACGGTCAAATGACACTCCGTACATTTATACGAAATTTCCTTCTAAAATATGGAATGAATGTGCTGTATACCATGACACCTACGACGACACCTGTGACCTTCCGGTGCTCTTCCAGTGCTCTTCCGGTGCTCTTCTGGGGTCGAAGAACGTCCATCTGTCATGGTACGTGTCATGGTACGTGTCATGGTAGGTGTCATCGCAGGTGTCGTGCAGGTCATGGTACTTGTCATGGTACGTGTCATGATAGGTGTCATGATATGTGTCAGAACAGGTGTCGATTTAATATCGCACGTGTCACGGTGTGAGTCATGGTGTGTGTCACGATATATGTCATCGCCGTATGACTGAAATCGCAGACGATTTCGGGAAAATGCTGCGAACAGTGTATAAAATATTTTGGAAAAAATAGAATTAATTCAGCATCGGTTTCGGCGATTTCCGACCCCATTTAGGGGGGTCAATTCAGGCGATTTTCGCACGGTTTTTTACACTATTTAAGGGAGGGGTCAGTTTAGGCGATATACGACTTTCGGCGATTTTTTCGCGGGGGTATCATGATAAACCCTAAACCCTGAAACCCTGAAACCCTAACTATCATGAAAAAGGTGGCATTTTAGGTCATATTCTCGTTATCTTATATATAATCCATAACATATGACCTAATTAGCCACCTTTTTGGCGAACTACTTAAAGAACGCACGCGGGTACAATATCATGAAAAAGGTGGCATTTTAGGTCATATTCTCGTTATCTTATATATAATCCATAATATGACCTAATTAGCCACCTTTTTGGCGAACTACTTAAAGAACGCACACGAAGTACTTAAAGAACGCAATTGACTTAAAGATTAAAATCTAAGTATATACCAATAGAATGGCCTTGACCGATGCTCAAAAACGTGCCAAAAAGAAGTATAGGGAGACTCATGTTGAACAAACGCGAGCTTTGAATAGAAAACATCAAAAGACTTGGTATGATTCCCACAAGGATGAGCACAATATCAAAATGAAAGAATACATGAGGAAAAAAAGGTCTCAAAAATCTGAAAATGAACCATTATAAACAAGCTTAAAGATTAAAATATATGGTATATATAAGTATACATGTCTCAAAATATCAACAACAAAAACATCCAATTTTATTTTTGCCAAAACATTAAATCACTTAAAGATAAGAGTGTTTATAAGAGTATAATGGATTATCAAGACATCGACACTTCAAAGTTTGCACTAAAAACATTCCTCAAAATGCAATGGATCAAAAACTTGACCGATGGTGGAGCACAAGATTATGTGATTTCAACTTTGAAAGAAGGCGAAATTCTAATCAAATCGGACACCAAAAAGATGGGCAATATGTGGAGTAAAATTCACAAAGTCAATATGGGTAAGATATTGACCAAACATTATGGCATATATGAAATAGTACAAGCCCATGTCAAGCGGAAAGTATATTTCGATATTGATAGTGATAAAGAGATTAACTTGAATGAAATCAATGAAATCATTTCGACCAAATTTCCAAATGCCATCTTTCAAATTAGTGGAAGTACATTACCAAAAAAGGGAAATCCAAATTGGTCCTATCACATCGCCCTTTCCAATTATTATTTTGAAAATCTTGGTGCTATGGCTCCCTTCAAAACATGGTTAATGAAGTACAAAGATTTGGGCATGGATTGTGCGGTGTACACCACAAATCGAAACATGAAATGTGTTAATCAAAGCAAATCCCATGAATTGCGAACTCAAGACATCGTCGAAGGAAGTCGATCGGTCACCAAGCATTGCATCTTAATTGATTTTGATGAAGATTCAATCGATGCCGCGACATTACATTGGGAATTTGAGGATGTAGAACTTGATGAAAAGACTCATCAAAACATTGACTTAAGTTCCATCACACCATGTGACTATGTGCCCCCATCCAATTTTAATTGGAATACAACAAGTTACAGACAAATATTAGGCATGATACCCAACAAACCAAGAGGTGACCCTAGTAGCTTTCAACACAACGTAACTTGGCTGATTATGTTATGGTCATACCATAGCAACATTAATTTGAAGGACTTTTTAAAGTGGGCCGCTCAAAAAGACAACAATAAAGAAAGGCTTAAAAGTATGAGGTATTTTGGCATAGGGCGAAAGACAAATTTTCTCCGGGCGACAACTTTATCAAGAACCTCTTGCTCAGATTTTATCCCAACCTGCGATTTGATGATTGTAAGCAAAGTGAAAAGTTTCTTAAGGGTTGCGACGTACCAATCGACATTTTTATGAGTGATAGATGGGTGAAGCCGATCGAAATTCATAATGCATTTGGACATGCATCCATGGTGTTCTTGACGGCATTCATAAGCGGTAACAAGACCGGTTCTACTATTGATTATCTTCACAAGTTTGAAAAGGGTAGTAGCATCATATGGTTCAGCCCAAGGATATCTTATGCACAAAATGTAGCGACAAGATTGCAATCGTTGCGGTTCAAAAATTACAAAAGCTTTGATAAGAACAAACACGATTTAATTCCGAAAACAAATAGAATTATAATGTCTATGGAATCACAATGGAAAACATTTCAACAAGAAAACCTTTTGGCCGATGTATGTGACGGTGTTGAAGCTCGTAAAAGTTATGACATTGTTGTCTTGGATGAGATTGAGACTTACAAAAGTATTTTCATGAACCACACGACACATGGGGAGCACTTACCCGCCAATTGGGATTGCTTTATGCACATTGTAAAATCTGCAAAGAAAATCATCTTTATGGATGCTTTTATCAAGCCAACCGAACGGCCACACGACAAACGCCTCTCCCTCCCATGACCTCACATCATCCGCCCCTCCCACGAGCTGCGTACACAGGCTGGGTGTGATCCCATGCGTGCAGAGCTGGCGCGGGTAAACTAGAGGGTGCGCCTGCGCATGACGTGCGTGAGCCGGACGCCCACCAACCCGACCTTGTCTACAACTCCACAACCCACCTCCAACTGAACGGCCACACGACCAACGACTCCACCTCCCAGGACCTCACATCATCCGCCCCTCCCACGAGCTTCGTACACAGGCCGGGTGTAGTAATCCCGTGCGTGCAGAGCTGGCGCGGGTAAACTAGAGGGTGCGCCTGCGCATGACGTGCGTGAGCCGGGCGCCCAACAACCCGACCTTATCTACAACTCCACACCCCCCTCCAACTGAACGGCCACACGACAAACGACTCCACCTCCCAGGACCTCACATCATCCGCCCCTCCCACGAGCTGCGTACACAGGCCGGGTGTAATCCCGTGCGTGCAGAGCTGGCGCGGGTAAACTAGAGGGTGCGCCTGCGCATGACGTGCGTGAGCCGGACGCCCACCAACCCGACCTTGTCTACAACTCCACACCCCCCTCCAACTGAACGGCCACACGACAAACGACTCCACCTCCCAGGACCTCACATCATCCGCCCCTCCCACGAGCTGCGTACACAGGCCGGGTGTAATCCCGTGCGTGCAGAGCTGGCGCGGGTAAACTAGAGGGTGCGCCTGCGCGTGGCGTGCGTGAGCCGAACGCCCACCAACCCGACCTTGTCTACAACTCCACACCCCCCTCCAACTGAACGGCCACACGACAAACGACTCCAGGACCTCACATCATCCGCCCCTCCCACGAGCTGCGTACACAGGCCGGGTGCAATCCCGTGCGTGCAGAGCTGGCGCGGGTAAACTAGAGGGTGCGCCTGCGCATGACGTGCGTGAGCCGGGCGCCCACCAACCCGACCTTGTCTACAACTCCACACCCCCCACCAACTGAACGGCCACACGACCAACGACTCCACCTCCCAGGACCTCACGTCATCCGCCCCTCCCACGAGCGGCGTACACAGGCCGGGTGTAATCCCGTGCGTGCAGAGC
>LGRX02028597.1:0-21261 GCA_001247695.2 Cymbomonas tetramitiformis
AGAAGTACTCAGTACGGAGTACAGTAGGACCGATCAGAATGATGTTGATGTGAGGTGCCTAGACTGTTGTACGGAGTACTCGGTACAGTTGAGTTATGGAAAGAGTTCCTGAATGTATAAGAACTCTAAGAGTAACCCGTTTCGGGGAGATGAACTGAACTGAAAAGTAAAACATAAAAGTAAAGAGCCGTAACTGCTGTATATTGTGTATTGAAAGCATGCACTGATAGCAAAAGCATAACTATTAAGATTTACGAAACCGAAGTCTTGTAGTTGACCAATCGTAAGCATACCTCGTGCGGTCGTTTAATAAGTGTAGAATAGTATAAGTCCGAAACCGTAAAGAAGAGAAGAAGTCAAGTGTGGACTCCTACAAAATGGTAATTAGTTCGTGTTTTCACGTTGCTTCCTTGTCTTTCTTGCGCAAATTCTGATCAACCCGCCCCGCCTTGTGCGATTAGTTAGCGAGTACTTGCACTACGAAATCGAGAATGCCTGTGCTCTCGTTCTTGTTGCGCGGTGGTGTGTGGGATTGATGGTTCCAGGTTGCTTGGAGCCGCGTCGGTGTGGAGAAATCTAGCTCGACGACAATCTTTTAAGGTGCGAGCGTTGCCTTGGTCCTAGCACGCATACACGCATAGCACGCATATCCGTGCTTTTGGACTCGCAGGTGCGGGAAGACCAAATCGCCTCCGTTTTTCGGCAATTCCGACCCTTCGCGGCGGAAGCGCTGCGCAAATTTTTCAATTTTGCGTAAGCCTTTGCTGAAATTCGGGGTTGGTTCGGGGTTTCCCCTACCTTTAATTTAGCCTTCTAGTCCCCCCTATTCGGGAATCTCCGCGCTTCGGCCGGTGTGCTTACTTGTGCTCGCGCGCGAGTGGCGTATTCCTGGGATCGGGTGTTAGTTGCCACGTGTGTCGTGTACACTTTCGGTTTTAGCTAAATTAGATCTCACGCATAGCACGCATACTATGCCCATGTATTCAGATGAAGAGGAATGCCTCGGTCGGTCGGGCCGGCGTGGGGGGGGTCGGGCCGGCGCCGCCCCCGGCTCAGCCGTGGGGTCCGGTCGGTCGGGGTCTCGCGCTGCGGGCCTGTCGGTCGGCCCAGGCTCTGGGGAGTTCTGGGGCGCAGCTGGCGGGTCAGACAGCCGGGATTGGCGCTCCCGTGAGAGGGGGGGGAATGTGCGGCGCGCGCTTGCGCGCCAATACGGCGGTGAAGCCCTCGAGGTTACACCGGCGCGCACGCCCCTGAGAGCCCCTCCAGGGTTGTCTGGTGGGCCCCCCAGGGCCTCGCCACCAAAAGCCCCTTCACCAGCGAGGGTCAGTGGGGCTGAGCCAGTGTCTGAGCTCGCATTGAGCTCGGCGCTACGGCAGCCGGCGCGCCGGAAGCGTGCGGCGCCCGAGGCTCCGGCACCGCCGGCGGCAGGCGCCGGCTCCGGGTCGGACTCGGACCGCTCTGCTAAGGGGTTGAACCCCTCGGCAGCTCCCTTCTCCCCACTCCCTGCGTCCAGCAAGAGTGCGAGTAGTAGGGTCGTCCGTCAGGAACCGACGTCGGGACCGGCAGCATCCTCCCTCTCTTCCCTCGTGGGGAGCGAGCAAGGGAATCTCATCAGTGCCCCAGGGCGCTTTGAGGTTTACCGAGCCAGTGACTGGAGTCCCCCGGCAGAAGGGGAGTCTGATGATGTCCGGCGCCCAGAGCAGCTAGACGTCGTCCAGTCACGGGGGCGCGAGTCTCGCATCCAGCCCAATCCGGCTTGGCGAGGAGAGCGACGTCAATCCATGCTCGCATTGGCCCTCCGTCAATGGAGCACCTGGGCGCTGGATTCAGCGCAACGACGTGCGAGAGTCTCCCCGCCATCTCGTCAGCGCGCAACAGCGCGGCTTGCGTGGGTCGCATGGAGGGCCAGGACGGACCAGTCAGCGCATCAACGCGAGCTCCGGCGCCTGGCATTCCAAGCGTGGAATGACGTCACCCAACAGGTCGCCCAACTTCAAGGCCTGTTTGACAAAGGCAGTCGGCGCCGGGTCGAGTCCTCTTTCGCAGCATGGCGCCAGCATGTCGTCCAGACACAGGGTCTGTGGCGCAGAGGCAGCCGTCAAGCTGGAGCTGTCTTCATGGCATGGCACCAGCAGACGATGCTCGCCAAGGAGAGGAGCACCTGGTGGGTTGGAGCCCGGAGACACCGGATGACCCAGATGGGCAGGAGGTGTCTTCGCGAGTGGCGCTGGCTCCCCAGGACGACCCCAGTCAGCTCGGACTCGTCCCAGGGAACGAGTGCCCGCCGTCCGGTAAGGAAGGCGGGAACCTCATCCGGTGTCAGCTCTTGCTCGGATTCCGACCAGGAGTCTATGTGGCAGGACATCCGTCGAGGCCTAAAGCGCCTGGGGAAAGACCTCCCGCTGTCAGGAGTAATGTGGTTCCAGCTCAAGGACTATGGGCTCTCCGAGGACGGCGCTTATCGCCTGGAGATCCACCAGCAGTCAGTCTCCGAGTCCAGGGTGTTGATGCAGCAAAAACGCGAGGACCCTCACAACTCCCTTGAGAGGTGTAGATTCTCTGTCTTTGCCATCAACGCCGGCAGACCAGGGGAGCTGGTACGCCAAGGGGCGGACCTCCAGGAGGTAAGGAGAGCGGTCGTCGCGGCCGTCAGAATGAGCGGCCGCACCCGGAAGTCACACAGGGGTCTTAGGAAGTCAGGTGCAGCACCTCCGAGTTCCGCAGCCCCCGGTGGGAACTGGTCGAACCGGTTTGCTCCCCTCTCGTCCTCATCGGAGGAAGAGCATCCTGCGGAACGTCCGAGGCCCAGGACTCAGGCGCCTAAGCCGAGCGGCCCCAGTCGCCCGGTGCCTCGCACCCGGAAGCCCAGGCGAGCACCATCGGTCCCGCACCCCGGTCCGACTTCCTCAGGGAACACGTCGTCGTCCCCGGAGTCCACTTCGAGCAGGAACAGTCAGGACCTGCAAGAGCTGAAGGAAGCCTGGCAGAAGGAGTCGCAAGCTCGGGAGGCAGCTGCCGAGGCTCGCCTGGAACAGCTGTCCCGGCAACTCCAAGAGAGTCAAAGAGCTGCCGAGGAGCGCAGGATCTCCGATCAGCGCGCTGCCGAGGAACGCAGGGTCTCCGAGCGACGCGCTGTCGAAGAGCGCTGGGCTGCAGACCGGCTGGCCGCAGAAGCCCGGGAGACTGCCCGGCAGTTGGCTGTCGACGAGAGCGTCGCTCAGCAAGTAGCCGCCGAGGAGCGGCGAGCGGCAGCCGAGGCCCAGCTGGAGGAGAGGCTGCAGGCGGTCATAGAGTCACAAGTCCAAAGGCTCGCCCTGGTTCAGGCCTCGCCCCCAGGGCCCGTGGAGTCAGACGCTCGGGGGCCCTCGGCGGCAGCGTCGAGTCCGGTTCAGGAGACGCCCATCTCCCGAGAGGGACATGAGCTGGTAGAGCCGGCTTCCGTCGTCACCTGTGACGTCGAGAACCGGGACGTTCAAAGCCCTCCGGAGGAGTCGCGCGCGGACGTGACAGCGTCTCCACCGCACTCATGGGACTTTATTTCCCTTCCTATACAGGTCTGCGACGCCCTCCGGAAGCACGTGGTCGGGTATGCCACCTCGGGGATCGATGCCCAGCGCCTGTTTTACGACGCTGCTCGTAGGTATCGCACCCTTGGTCAGGTCGCCGGGTGCTTACACCCTTCCAACCAGATCAGGCAGTGCCTGAAGACAAAGTTCTCGGACGAGGACAGGGTCCTCGGGGCCCAGGTGATTCACAGTCTCACGACGGCCTTGGCGTCCGTCGCAGAGAGCTGCGCTCGCTGTGGGTGCGGGCACGAGGAGAGCCCGGTGCGTATGTGGGCGTGTCAGGCGAGCGCTAAGAGAAGTGTGGTGGCGTTCATGAAAAAGGTGTACCTGCCGGTGTGTGGGTTTTGCGCCGCGGACGTGTGGCCCGGTGCTTTCGACCACTTTTCGGCTGTGATGCCACCTCCGATTCCTAAGGCGGCAGACACACCGGGAGACGGGGGGGGGATGGTCCCTCAACTGGAGCACTCGGAGCCAAACGAGCTTTCGGAGATGCCCGGTGCCGGCAGTCATGGTGGTCCTGGTGGCTCGGGGGGCGGTGACCCTGGAGGGCCGGGAGGCCCGGGGAGTCCGGACGAGGACCCTGGCGGCGATGGCGAAGACGGGGATGGCGACAGCCAGTTCACCTTCTCGTCTTCCTCTCGTTACAGGGAGCCCCGGAGCCATTACAGTCGTAAGGACGAACAGCACGCTCTCAAGGAGGCCACCAGAGCCATGGAGAAGGCAGTGGACAAATACCACACAGAGGTGGAGGGGTCGTCCCACGTCTTTGGTCGGCTCCTCCGATTTGTTCGGCAAGTCAGGGAGGTTCGGGAACTGGAGCCGGTGCGCTACGCCATGGAGATGGCGCGTCTGGGACCACTAGAGAGCGGGGGTGAGGAGAAGGTGTTGTCGGACCACTCCCTGCTGTCAGAAGTGGCCAGACACTGCTTCGGCAAACTCAGCTCCGAGTACCGCGAGCTTTCCTCGGTGTTGACGGAGGCTCGGGAAGGTAAGAACCTCACCTTGGACGTCATAGTGGGTCCCTTGGCGCAACTGGTGATGCCCGACAAGGGGGAAATGGCGTCGATCGGTCCGTTCCTGCGTCGCGTGCGTCAAAGTCAGGACAGACAGACTCGCACGGTCCGCGAGTTCTGGGACGGGGTGCACCTTGCTCACGACATCGTGAGCATGTTGGCTGCCCACGAGCTCACCTCTCCGGTGCCGGAAGAGGAGCTGCTGGAGATATTCCTTACGGGATTGATACCGGAGATAAGGAGGAAGGTCTTCCTTATAGCCGAGAGGAAAGGCGCTTCGGTTCTGACTCTGAGCCGGACGGCCAGTAAAGGCCGCCACGAACTCCTGACTTGGGCCATAGAGGCTGAGCGGGAGTTGCGGCAGAGCCAGGATAAGACGAGCCGCTCGGTCCAACTGCTGGCCCACGTAGATGTCACGGAGGAGCTGCTAGCCATGGCGACATCCGCTGGCGCTCCGACACCCACAGGGCAACGACTCGGCTCCCCAGAGTACGAGGGCTGCCGTCTGTGCAAGAGCATGGACCATTATGCCCGCGACTGTCCGCAGGCGAGCCAGCGCCCGAAGGAGTGGGCCAAGTGCCTCCTGGAGGACACCCTGGCGTTAATAGGGGACGAGTCGGTGGAGGAAGCTTTGGCTGCCATCGGTTTGGATTTTGTCCAGGAGGACGCTCCCCAGCCCGGGGCGTCCTCCCCGCAGTAAAGGGCGCGGGCCCCGTCACTGCGGGGTCAGGGGGACAAAAGGGCCCCGCGCCGGCGTCCACAGCGATGCAGGTGCTGCATGATAGGTGGAGAAGGTGTGTGAGACACCTTAGTGGCAGCGCCAGGCGCCACCTCAAGAGCCAGAGTCGAGTCGAGAGGTATGAGCAGGAAGGTTTAGACATGCTAGCCGCCACCCGCACGGAAAGCCCAGAGCCTCCTGAGCGGGAACAGGTCGAGCAGCGCGTCCAAAGAGAGCAGGCAAACTTCTGGAAGTCCGCCAGAACCCCAGCGACCGCCTCAGTTCCGCGTCCCGAGGAGCCGTGGGAGCTGCTCTGTTGGATCACCGGTGCGGACACCCGGGGTAAAAACCGGTCGAGCCACACAGTTGAGCCACGGGCAGTCTATCAACAGCACCTGGAGAACCAGGGGTCGGATGTTGCGAGAGTTCGCGGGCACTGGAAGTTCAGAGCTCAGCGTTTACCCCCCAGAGTTAGGAAAGCCTTTCAGGACCAGCAGCCAAGTGCTCGCCTGCGTTCCGCCATCAGGGCGCTAGAAAGGTATCTAAAGCTGGAAGAGTCGGAGGTCCGGCCGGTCAAGTCCCTTGCGCTTTGGAGGGCATGGCAAAGGCGGATGAGCCAGAAGCTTGGACCCACGACTAGTAAGCCCCAGTTGAATCGAGAAGAGTTAGATAAGCGCTTGAAGCGGCTCGTCAGGGTGCGCGAGTTCAATCGCCGACGCAAAGCCATCTTGGATCAGGAGTTCGGACGGTTTGTTCGCGTTGCCAAACCCAAGCCTGCCGAAGGAGAAGAACTCTCACCACCAGAGAGAACTTCAAAGCCCAGTCGGCCGTGGTTGACCCGAAGCAGGGCTCGCCAGGCTTTGGGCCCGAAACGCAGACCATGGCTGACTCCTGAAGACAAGGCGCTTCGAACCTCTCGATTGCAGCGCAGGTACGAGTTGGAGGGTAGGGACCCGGCTTCTACCTCAACAGAACGCCATGCGGACTTCCACGCCTTCGTAAAGGAGGAGTTGGAAAGGGAGAATAGGGAACTTCAGCAAGACAATGAGCTGATGCACCTGGACGAGCAAGTCAGAAAGCACATAGCGGCTAAACTGGCTGCAGCGTCAGTCCAAGTCGCGGTGTCCCCCCCAGACTTCCCGGAGCGCAGTGCAGTTCAGAAAGCAGTCGCCATCGGCCTGCTAGCGGACGCGTGTACTTACTGCCTCCCGGATTGTGACTCCGACGCAGAAACGTCAGTCACCCGCCTGGACTGCATAATGCAGGACGGCGATATCAGTCCGAGCTGGTGTGAGTCCCTGGCAGCGGTGTCCTCGATGGGAGCGCGCCCGAGGAGTTTCGACAGGCACAGTCGCACACCGACGTTGTTGCTGTTTTGGGCCTGGATTGCGGGCGTCAGAGTCAAGGTGTTAGTGGATTCGGGAGCATCCACCAATATCATCGCAAAGAGTACACTGCAGAGGCTCTCCGGCGTCAAGCCGGTGCGCCACGAGCAAGCCATGCGAGTTCGAGTGGCTGACGGCACCACATATGATGCTAATTCCTGCATCAGGCCCAAGCTCCTTGCTGAGACGTCGAAGGGGTCTTACGGCCAGCAGGTTGAGCTTCGGGTAATGCCACTCGACCTCAAGGTGGATGTCATCCTGGGAGGTCCTTGGCTGGCGAACCTTTCCCCGGTTACGCTGGATTATAAGAACTGGGGTTCGGTCCGGTTCACCAAGGGCAGGGAAGAGGTCGTCATCACCGGCTGTTCGCCGGGGTCACCGGACCCCAGTCGGTCCAAGGACACGGCAATGGCACTGGTACAGGGAGTCCTTTTGAGCCAACGTCGGGCTCGCCGGGACCTGCGGACCCTCCGAAACAGAGAGGAGCAGGCTTTTGTCGTCTACCTCGGCCCCGATGGGACTTTTGGCGCGTTGGCCTGCAACAAGGGGGGGGGAGACTCCGACGAAGATTCCCCCAACGATGTCGTAGCAGGCCTAGCGTCCGAACCCTCCTCCGGGTCCGAGGATGGTGAAGTCAGCGTGCGTCCCAGCGCAGCGGTGCCGGACGGAGCTGAGGAGTCTGAGGGGCCGGGAGGGTTGGTCTCGGACAGTTCCGAGTCCGGCTACAGTGACGTGGAAGGAGCGTGTCATTTGCAGAGAGTAGGGGCGGTGGTCGAGGATATTAGGCCACAGGGATTTGCGAGCACGGTCGACGAGGCCGGGGATCACCCTGACCCTCTCAGCTTTTTCGCTAGCAAACAGGAGGCGAACGGAGCATTTGCGTTGCTTCCGCCAGCGGTGCGTAGGCAGGCGATAGAGGATCACGCGGCCGGGAAGCCACCCACCTGGCACGCGCAGGCAGCCGCGGCGCTCCAGCAGGGCCGGGGTCTGGTCGCGGAGCGACGACCCCGAGCACGGCGTAAGCGAGTGCGTTGGCGTGACCAGGTCGCAGCAGTCGGTCAGCCTGGTGCTGAAAGTGGCCCTTCCACCGAGCAGCCACCGGGACCAAAAGTCCCCACTGTCCCGAGTCCTCAGAGTCAGAAGTCGCGAGCCTCGGCACCAGTCCCGCCGCCAGCTCCGCAGACCACAGACCCGCCGGTACCGGCCGCCCCGCCAGGTACTACCTCGCCGCCAGCCCCACAGACTGCTCAGGCCTCCCCGGAACCGCCGGAGGACGAGATAGACGAGACGGTGTCGCCGGAAATCTGGCAGCAGCTTAGGGATCTGGAAAAGGAGTTCGCAGATGTCATTTGCACAGAGCTGCCGGAATCAGTCCAGTCAAGGGAATTCAAGTCCGGCGTCCGGCTCAGGCCAGATTGGAATGGGAACGCCTTGCACCGGCGAGGGTACAAGCTGTCGCAGGAGGAGTTGCGGCAACTCCGGCAACAGCTAGATGAGCTCTTAGCCAAAGGGTACATACGACCCTCGGCCTCTCCGTGGGGCTGCCCTGTGCTGATGGTCCCCAAGCCGAGTAATCCCAAGGAGTTGCGTCTAGTCATTGACTACAGACAGATCAATGAGATCACAGTCAAGGACAAGTACCCCCTCCCGGATGTCCAGAGTCTCTTAGATGATCTACAAGGGGCTACCGTCTTCTCTACGATGGATGCCCTTTGGGGATTTTGGCAGGTCCCTATGAAAGCAGAGGACGTGGAGAAAACCGCAATGACTACGCACTTTGGAGCGTACGAGTGGTTGGTCATGCCTATGGGATTGTCAAACTCCCCAAGTACCTGGCAAAGGATGATGCAACAGTACCTCGGGCACCTACCCTTTTGCAGAGTATTTGTAGATGACATCATGATTTTCTCGGCTGAGGTTCCGGGTAAGAGCGCCCATGAGGTACACCTCGACCACCTCCGCCAGGTCCTGGAGGCATGCCGAAAGAATTCAGTCTACCTCAAAAAGTCGAAAGTCAAATTGTGCAAGCGATCAGTCCGGTTCCTAGGGCATGTGGTGGATCGGGATGGATGTCGTCCACAGCAGGATAAGGTTGCGTCGGTACGCGATTGGCCAGACCTAGAAACTGTCACACACGTGCGACAGTTTCTGGGCATGTGTGGCTTCTACCGGAGGTACATCGAGAACTTCGCAGATATCGCGTACCCGTTGACCCGCCTCACCAAATCCGGCGTGGACTGGACCTGGGGCGAGAATGAAAAGGCAGCATTTAAACAGCTAAAAACTGCCTTGATCTCCTCCCCAGCCTTGGCCCTACCCGATCAAAAGGGTGCAGCAGACGGCTCCAGACCCTTCTTTGTGCAGACAGATGCCAGTGGAGTAGCACTAGGGGGTGTACTCATGCAGGATCAGGGACGAGGCTTACAGCCCTTGGCCTTTGAAAGCCGGCAGTTCTCCAGCGCAGAGCAGAACTATCACGCTGGGGAACGGGAGCTTTGTGCCATCCATCACTGCACCACGGTCACCTGGAGACATTATCTGATTTTCACATCATTTAAGCTCATGGGAGACCATAAACCCCTTCAGTGGCTCTTCGCCCCAGCTAGGGAGCTCAGCCGACGTCAGGCTCGCTGGTACGAGGACTTGGTAGAGGTAGGAGTCCATCAGATGGAGCACGTGCCAGGGCGCTGTTTAGTAGTACCAGACGCGCAGTCCCGGCGACCAGACTATCAGGAAATGTCAGCCAGAGAAGGGTTGAAGGAAAAAGGGATTGTGGATCGCGCCACGGATGGGCCCAGAGACTCCGCACCGGCAGGCAAGGGGTCCGAAGAGGACGAGGATCCTACCTCTGTCCTCGGGGCAGTGGATTGCACCACCGATGGATCTGATGGACCCGAGTACTCTGAGCCGAAAGGCAAGAGATGCGAAGGGGACGAGGATCCCACATCTGTCTTAGGCGCCACCTTCGAGTATAGTGATTCCGAGGACGAGTCCTTCCCTCCCACCAGTCCAGCACCGGTCATTGGTGAGCTCACCCATCTGAATGGGCTCACGTGGGTAGAGTCGCCGGCCCTTTGGCTGGACGCAGCTGCCACCCTAGCAGTAGGCGAGAAATCCTTGAGGGATGCCGAATCGCTAGCAGTCATGACCAGAGCAGACCGAGCTAGGGAACAGGCCACAGCAGAAGTCCAGAGTCACCCGAAGTTCCCCCACCCTGAGGCCCAGAGTCATCCAAAGGCAGCCGGAAAGGTACCTGAGCCCGTTAAGCCCCCAGAAAGTAGCTCCCACTACGACCAGGTCGTAGATCGCCAGGACTGGAAGCTGATCAGGGAGCGCTTTGAGGAGATAGCAGCCCAGTACGGGGTGTTTGACGTTGACGCGTGTTGCGACTCCATGGGCGTTAACCGGCAGGTTGACACCTATTGGACCGATTGCTTGAAGGAAAAGTGGCGCGGGAAACACGTTTGGTGCAACCCCCCTTACACGAAGGATTCAGACTTGATAGAAAGAATTCTTCGGCATTTCCTTGCTGAGTGGCGCGCCGATCCGGAAAACACCTCGGCGATGTTCCTTCTGCCAGACTATGACGCCCCCTGGAGACGGTTGATTCACCCCAAGTATGGGCTTCATCCGGTCAAAGTCTTTGACACGAAGGACGAAAAAGGTCGTCCCAACCACCTCTTCGAGTCCCCTGATGGAGGTCGACCCCCGCTGCGCTGGCCGGTCCTTCTGGTGTGGGCCCCAGCAGCCAGCAGGGCAAAGCCCCGAGCGCCGCCTGCGCGAAAGGACAGTGAGGCAGAACCCGACGAGCCTTTAGTCACTACAGGGGTTGCAGCAAGGGCCAGGGCAGCATCAGGCCCACTGAAGGCTGATGAGTTCGTCCGCGCCTTGCAAGCGGAATACGAACGCAGCCAGTACCTCAGCTCGTTGAAGGAGGAACTGGTCGCAGCCCCACATCAGAGGACAGACACATTTCGCATGGTAGACGACATGATATGGCGAGTGGCAGAAGGGCGGTATCAGCTAGTGCTAGCTCAGGATTCCCCCCTCAGAGAGCTGGTGATGCGCGAAGCACACGAGTCCCCAGCAGCAGGGCACACAGGAAGGGATAAGACACTGGACAGAGTATCCCGTCGCTTTTGGTGGCCACGCATGAGCAAGGATGTCACCGACTGGTGCAAATCCTGCGTTGTGTGCCAACAGACCCGGCCACGCAACGGGTATCCAGACGGTCAGCTTAACCCCCTGCAAGTCCCAGTAAGACTGTGGCAAGTGGTTAGTATCGACTTCGTCACTGGGCTGCCCCGCACAGAGCGAGGGTACGACGCGTTTGCTACCTTCACGGACAAGTTGTCCAAGATGGTGCACGTAGTTCCCATGCTTTACGCTGACAGCTCAGCTGCACAGATCGCGCGCATGTATTTCGACCAAGTGTGGCGTTTGCACGGCGCTCCCATGAAGATCGTCTGTGATCGGGACTCCCGCTTCAGGGATGAGATGCATCTCGAGCTACATCGGTTGATGGGAGTCCAGGTTGCCTCTACCACGCCGTACCACCCTCAAGGTGATGGGCAGGCAGAGCACACAAACCACACGGTCGAACGCATGTTGCGCGCGTACGTCGACGCCAACCAGCACGATTGGGATTTATGGTGTACCCCGGTCGAGTACGCCATTAATGACTCTCGTTCCGCCGTCACGGGATTCACCCCTTTTGAACTGACGTATGGTCACGCTCCGGCCTCTCAGCTGGACTTCTTCGTGGAGGCAGCACTTGCATCACGGAGAGGCCGAGCTAAGGGGGGAGGGGCGCAGCAGTAAAAAAGGGTACAGCCCACGAGACAGCCCGCCAGTTTGTTCGCCAGTTGCAGCTCGCTAGGGAGAAGCTGCTCTTAGCTCAGCAGCAACAGATCGCCCAGTACGACGCGCGTCACAGGTCCAGGAGTTACGCAGTAGGCGATGAGGTTTGGGTGGATGCCACGCACCTCACTCAGCCGGGCGACCGCGGGTTGCACAAGAAGTTGCTTAAGAAGCGCCTTGGGCCCCTTCGGGTGCTGGAAGTCTTTCACAGCGACAGGCAGATGGCCCTTCCCGCGAGCGATAGAGGCGCACCGTCGGCCTATAGGTTGCAGACCAGTGCCGACAACGGATCCGGAGCAGCTCCGTCTCCGTTGTACGGAGCACCGATTTTGCCAGGCTCCGGCTCCGTAGGAGCCCGCGAGATCGAGGATTCGCATTGCTCCGTCTCCGACGGGGCGTTGAAAAGTCAGGCTCTGGCTCCGTAGGAGCCAACCGAGTCCAAGCTCCGTGCTGATCTGGCTCCGACGGTGCAAAATATAATCAGCCTCCGAGCCCGCGGAGCCGTGAAAATTTAGGCTCCGATGCGATCCGCGCTCCGCGGATTCATATTTTGTCACGCTCCGGCTCCGAATCCGGGCGGATCTAACAACATTTTACGGGGTAGACAAAAATCCTGAGTTAGCTTTGAATGGCGCAGTCGGGGATTTTCAGGGAAACGTGCGACATGTGTCGTTATAATGATAGGGTTTACTGATCGGACCATAACATACGCCTCGCTTATCCATTCGTCCCGTAATTTCGTGCCACGTGTAGAGGAGTTCAATGCCGTCATTTCAAGCTATCAAACGTATCAGGCATAACCCCTTTAAAACTCCAGGAAATTTATGCGTAATTTGGGCTGTTATTTTAGAGGATTAGATATTTATCAATCCGCCCGGCGGTGGTGTGCTCCGAAGCGGTGCCAAGGCGCGGTGCACGGACCGGCTCCCCGCACTCAGGTGACATCGTTGTAATAAAACCATTTTCGACTATGCCGAATCCACTGGCGAGGAGTCTAAACCCGGTCCGAGCGACGCGCTTCTTGGCACGCTTGGTGCCATTCTAAAACATGCACAAAAACACGGTAGGATCCGTTCGTTCCGCGCAATCCGGCGGAGCTTGAAAGCTTTAGGCTCCGGCTCCGTAGGAGCGCGAAAAAGTGAGGGTTCGCCAAGCTCCGGCTCCGCAGGAGCCGAAAAAAATGAGGCTCCGGCTCCGGAGGAGCTGCCAAGCACCACGCTCCGTCCCATCCCGGCTCCGTAGGAGCCGTCGAACATGAGGGTCCGGCTCCGCAGGAGCCGATGGACACCAGGCTCCGAGGTGGCTCCGTTGGCTCCGTTGTCGACACTGTTGCAGACGCCTAAGCAGTGGAAAGTGCACGATGTGTTTACCGTGGACCGGCTTTCGCCAGTAGAGTCGGGCAGCCGCTTCGTTGAGAGAGCTAAGGAGATTCCCCCTCCTCCGTTGGACGTCAGCGGGCGCAAGGAAACCCACGTCGAGAGGGTGGAGCGTTCGCGCACGCGCCAGCGCCAGGGCAAGAGGTGGACAGAGTACCTGGTCAAGTGGACAGGAATGCCCCGCAGTGAGAACGAGTGGAAGACCCGAGAGGATCTGGAGTGGGACGGAGCCGGCAGGCCCGGTGTTCCCAACCGAGCGTTGTTGGAGTTTGAGAGGATCGAGGCTAAGAGAGTGGAGCGAGAGAAGCTTAGGGTCCGTAAGAGACGCGACGAGTCCGCAGGAGCGGTATGGACCACGCTATCGGAGGAGCTCAAGGTAGACGGAGCAATGCCATGGGTGCCAGAGGAGAGGTTTGATGAGGAAGTAGGAACTTTCGCGAGAGTATCTGCTCAGAGCACCCTGCCGCCAGTCAACGGAGCCGCAGCACTTGAGAAGGAGCCAGTCGGCCAGTCTAGGATTCTTGTATTGTTTTGTGGGACCGGGTCAGTCGAGAGGCAGTTCACTAAGCAATTTCCCAACAGCGAAGTAGTTGCTGTAGACATTCAGCCCAAGTGGGGCCCCACACATTGCGAGGATATCATGCGATGGGACTATCGACAGTTCAGACCAGGACACTTCGACGTAGTCTGGGCTAGCCCACCTTGCACAGAGTACAGCCAAGCGAAGACGGTAGGCATCCGAGATTTGCGTGCTGCGGACAGGCGAGTTCGTAGGACATTGGAGATCATCCGGTACTTGAGGCCCGAAGCATACTTCATTGAGAACCCGAGGGGAAGAGAGCCCCACGGGTTGCACACGCGTCGCTGCATGAGCAATCTACCAGCTCCGCACCTCGTCACGTACTGCAAATACGGGACCGCATACAGGAAGCCCACGCACATCTGGACCAACGTTCCGTTGCGCACACCCTTGCGAGTATGCGATTCCGATACGCCTTGCGAGTTCTTCCGGCAGCACGGTAGGCACGAGAAAGTAGCGCAAGGAGGGCGCGCGATGAGAGCCGGAGGTGTGTTCGCGAAGGGCATGGGAGCGCGAGAGAATTTGTATGGGATTCCGTCAGCACTGTTAAAACAGCTTTTCCACAACCTGACCCTACATGAAGAGGTGCATGCGTTCCTGTCTGAACTGCTTGTCAGGGAGGATCTGAGCGAGATGAGCGTTTTAGTCCAGTCAGCTGTTGTTGAGAGTGACCCGCCCGAGTTTGAGCCGGAACCGATAGCGTTAGCGGGAGTGCGAGCGGAGGTGACGATCATACCTGAGGGCGGATGGGAATCTGACGCGAGTGGTCTTAGCGATTGAGAGCGTTGGGGAGCGTCGGGAAGAGCGGTGGCTCCAGCCTTGGCGAGACCAGGCGGCAGGTGAGAACCTGGGTAATCCATCCGAGAGAGCAGTGGCTCTAGCCTCGGCACAGCCAGGCAACAGGTGGAAATCTGTATAATCCATTTGAGCAGTGGCTCTAAGCCTCGGTATGACCAGGCGGCAGGTGAGAACCTGGATAATCTATCCAACCGAGCAGTGGCTCTAGCCTCGGTGCGACCAGGCAACAGGTGGAAATCTGTATAATCCATTTCATGAGAGCATTGGCTCCGGACCTGGCACGACCGGGCAGCAGTTGGAGATCTGGGTAAAAGCTCTACGCATTCCGAGGAGGCGGTAGGGGTTTAAAACCTTTCCTCCGGGCCGGCATCCCGAGAACTGTCGGGTAATTGGCAAACCTATTGTCATCACCTGTAAGTGTACCGTGTTGGAAGGTTTGAAACCTTGAGCGTGGTAATGGATGTGAGATCTCGAGCCTTGGGGGAGCCTGGTAGTGCAGATGGCAGACCGGTGAGAGGCCGACCCTTGTGCTTAAGAGGTCGATCTCCTTATTGCGATGTGTCTTGGGAAGTGTAATGTCATCCCAGACAACAGGCGGCTGAGACCTGTATAATCATTCAGAGCAACAGTAGAAGATCTGTATAAAAACTTTACTGGTCCGACGTGGTCAGCGTGGACGTGACCTTCCCTAAGGGGGGGGAGTTGTGCTAGGAGGCAAGCACAAGAGCAAGAAAAACGGCTAAGTATAAAACGCAGAAGTACTCAGTACGGAGTACAGTAGGACCGATCAGAATGATGTTGATGTGAGGTGCCTAGACTGTTGTACGGAGTACTCGGTACAGTTGAGTTATGGAAAGAGTTCCTGAATGTATAAGAACTCTAAGAGTAACCCGTTTCGGGGAGATGAACTGAACTGAAAAGTAAAACATAAAAGTAAAGAGCCGTAACTGCTGTATATTGTGTATTGAAAGCATGCACTGATAGCAAAAGCATAACTATTAAGATTTACGAAACCGAAGTCTTGTAGTTGACCAATCGTAAGCATACCTCGTGCGGTCGTTTAATAAGTGTAGAATAGTATAAGTCCGAAACCGTAAAGAAGAGAAGAAGTCAAGTGTGGACTCCTACACAAGGTGAGGTCACCACCGCATCACACACTCCATACTTCTCCTTCCAGGCACGATACAGTAAAACCCGGGCTATAAGAAAACGCACCTATAAGAAAACAGCCGCTGGATTTTTGCCAAAATCTTAAGAAAAAGAAAATACGCCAGCGCTGGCTTTCCCCTCGAGACGCGGGCAAAAGCACCCAAATTAAGAAAGTTTTGGGCTGGAAAATGATATATTGGAGATCCAAAAATTGCTGAAAACCATGATATTAAGAAAATATTCGCTGGATTTTATTGCGAATGCGTTCTTTCACGGAATATTACGCCTATGCTTACAAACGATATATCAATCTGTTCGTCTATGAAAGACCTATTTGTGGTTCATTTTTCAGCCAAAATGGCCAAGTATATCAAAAGTTATGCCCATTCCGAGCATTTTCGGTTATTACACTATACCACTCGCGTACGCTGCACAGTTTACTGCGAATGCGTTCTTTTACGTAATATTACGCCTATGCTTACAAACGATATATCAATCTGTTCGTCTATGAAAGACCTATGTGTGGTTCATTTTTCAGCCAAAATGGCCATGTATATCAAAAGTTATGCCCATTCCGAGCATTTTCGGTTATTACACTATAACACCCGCGTACGCTGCACAGTTTATTACTGCGAATGAATTATTTCACGGAATATTACGCCTATGCTTACAAACGATATATCAATCTGTTCGCTATGGAAACTGGCACGCGGACAGTCTTGTCCAAGCAACGACGTTTCTGAGAATCAAACTCCTCTCGGTCGAGAATCTCATCGTCGAAAAAAGACTTTAGCTCTCTAAGCTCGGAGATCAAATCTGGAGAGAGGACGTAGGAATGCCCCTCTTTCCCAAACAGCTTTCTCTTCTCGGTCTTAAATTCTTGCTCAGAGAGCACAACCTCGCCAGATAGCCTCTTCAGGGTTTGGAGCGCTAATTTTGTGGTTGCTTCCATTGCTGTTGGTTGCCTATTGCTCGGATGCCGTTGTCCGTCTGAGACGACACTCGTCGTTTTAAGAAAACATTAAGAAAGGAGCCGCTAGGTTTTAAATCACCAAACGGCGACGGGCCGTCGATTAAGAAAGTCGCACGCTGTCGGCCCCCTGAAAATATCGGATATCGTCGATCCAAGGGCCAATTAAGAAATGACTTGGGGCTGGATTGCGTTCGGCTCGATCTCAATTTAAGAAAGCCAGCGCTGGCATTTTAATCCTGTTTTCTTATAGCCCGGGTTTTACTGTAGTTGCCCGGCTGTAGTGCGTTGAGGGCTTCGGGCCATTTCAACTGCGGGTTCCAATCGTTGTTCATGAACTTCAAGTGAGGCCACTCCAGTGACATCACCTTGCCAATCCCACCTGTACCAGCCCATGGGTCCCAGACCTGTGTGACCTTCTTCCAACTCACCTCGTGCGCCAGGCGTCTGATTTCTTGAGGAATCGTCATCACCAGTTCTAAGCCCCAGTTCAGCTGACTGGCAATCTTTGCTTGGGCTCAGTCTGCTCAACTGAGTAACGTCCCCCCTCTTCTGCACCTCCTCCGGGCTCATGGCCTGCACCGTAGCTGCCTTCCGCAGGCTCTTCGCACGAGTGTGCTGCTCTGAACACTTTCGGCTCAGGATGGTGCGGTGACCATCGTGCCAATGTCCTGGCATCAAGTCTGTAATCACCCTGCTGAGCTCTTCCTGATTTCCCCACGCCACTCTGTCAGGGAGATCCCCCATGCTCCCCTCCTTCCTGGCCATCTGTCGCGATGTGAGCGCCTGCCATGGGTGTTCGCGCCCCGGTCTCACAGCCCGATGTGGGCCCACATCCGCAGGCAACAACACGACATCTGCTCCCAACTTCTCCCTCAGCTGCAGCTCCATGGCAGCCATCCTTTCCACGATAGACGCACTCACCTGCTCGGCGGAAGCTGCCACCATAGCCACACCCAGGCATTTGGGGCATTGCCAGTCTCCTTCAGGCACTTTGTCCAGTGCCGGCTCCAGGCACCAAATGTGATAGCCACGGTTGCAGGTGTCACACAACAGCATCGATGCCTCCCCATCTGTCCTCATGCACTTCTCACACGCGAGATGATTGCTGGGGATGGCTGCGCTGCAGTCATATTGATATTTCACCTGCAGGTGACACGGTGCAATGTTCTGCACCGTACTCTTTTCCCGCAACTTGGTGCTGTCCTCTAAGACCACCATCCCATCCTTCTGCACCTTGATCAACTTCAGAATGGCTGGCTTGGTGGCTACCTCCATGCCAGAGCGTGGTTGTTGTCTTATGTACACAAAGTCACCCGCCTTGAACTGGTGTGGCTTTGGCTCGTAGCTGCCACTCCTCCTGTGCTCGTACAGCAAGGTGTCACGGTGTTGAGCGATCTCCAGGTTGCACCCTGCGTGCACCATGAGCTTCTTTACGATAGCCGCTCGCTGCAACAAATCCTCAGCCAGCGTTCGTTCGTCCTGCCTCTCAAAGTCCAGCTCGGGTCGCGCACGAAGATCTGGTGGTACAGTAGCTTCCTGGGCGAACAGCAGCGTGAACGGCGCCACCCCAGTCAACTGTTGTTTGGCTGCGTTGTAACTGAGTACAAGTGACCAGAGCATCTCGTCCCATTCGAAGTCCAGGCCCTTGTCGAGGGCCATCTTCTTGAAGCGGAACTGGATGGTGCGCACCACGCGCTCAGTCAAGCCATACGTCTCTCGGCTAGTTGCTGCTTCTGGAGGTCAGTAGTCGACTCCGTTGCTCATTTCCCGGTAGTGGGAAGGTGCCAAGGTGAAAGCCCTTATCACTCCACACTTCCAAGCTTACCAGTACGGATGAATCCGTCCCTGGTCTCGCCTTTTAGTGCTTCGCTCTAAGTAGCAGTCACTGCAAGGCCATACTCGCTCATAAATGAGGTGGTGAGTCTCGTGGGTGATGTGACCCCTGTTTTGCTCCACTCCTTCAAGTTTGCCAGCACGGATAATTTCGCTCCTGGTCTCACTGGCCAGTGCTCTGCTCCAGCAGGATGCTATCTCCCAGAATAAGCCAGAATACCACACTGAACGCTGTCGTAGTAATAAACACTGAAAATCCCGTTTCGCTCTACGCCTTCAGGCGTACCAGTACGGATAAATCCGTCCCTGGCTTTACCATCCGGTGTTTCGCTCCAGCAGGATGCTATCTCCCAGAACAGTCCAGAATAACATCATAAACGCTGTCACAATAATGAACACTGAGACCCCGGTTCCGCTCTACGCCTTCAGGCGTACCAGTACGGATAAGTCCGTCCCTGGCTTTACCATCCAGTGCTTCGCATCACCAGGATAGCCCAGGATATGATCATAAACGCTGTCGCTGTATCTTGCATGGCTGCTGAACCTCGAGTGTCACAACAGTCTGCTTCCCTCAACCCCTTCCAAGCTTACCAGTACAGATAAATCCGTCCCTGGCCTCACCCTTCGGAAGCCTCGTTCTTCAGGACTGCTGTTTCGCTCTCGGAATTACAGACGACATGTCTGTAATGAAGCACATTTTTGTTTTTGTAAAAGACTGAAGATTACAGTTCTGACGCCACCATACAAGCACAAGTCCACAAAATGTATAACTTCACAAGCAAAAGAATGCCATATATCATAAATTGCTATATCATAACACTGCTATTTTCGCGGTCTGAGCGAGCACTTCCTTTTTCGGGACTCACTGTTACGAAGGCAAAACAAAAATGAGCGTCCGCCTCACCCTGCTACGCCGCCCTACATATCACAGCTGCTATCTCCAAACAAGGTGTAACACCCATCCGTACTTCCGTACCCTGTCACTGCTGTAACCACTCGCGCGTATCGTACTGCGCGTGTCATATGTTCGTCACAGAGACTACTGTCCCAAATGTCACAACCCGGCTAAGGTACACGATAAGCCGCGGTTTGTGACATCCTGGTGATCGTCATCTTCTTAGACTGAAAGTCAATGTGTGGGTTCCTTCTCTCCAACCAATCCTGTCCCAAGATGACTGTGAAGGGTTTCATGTCAATAATATAGAGATCTTCTGAATCCTTATACTTACCCAGCGTGAATGTAGCATTGGGAAGATAGGATGTACAGGGTAATTGGCTTCCTCCAGCCAACCCCACTGAGAATGATGATGAGTCTGTTGGTGATATACGAAGCTGAGAAGCGAACTGTCTGTCGATAAATGACGATGTAGCTCCTGGATCTACCAAAATTTGAGTATTATGTTCATATACTTTCCCTTTGTACAACAACAGCTTCTTCTGTGATTTCAGCTGTGCTGTCTGTGACTGCATCTGTGCGATGTGTTCTGAGGGAGTATCCATCTGCTGGAACTGAAGTGTCAGACTGGATAGGACTTCTTCTGAGATACTCTCAACCCGGCCACTTGCTTCAGTGGCATGTTCAGGCTGATCTATCGGGGAATCCTCATCACTGGTACTTGTGCAGTACCCGAAGAGTTTCCCTGAGGAGCTGGAGCTGATGCTGGAGCTGGAGCTGCAACTGCTGCATTGATGCGCTGCTGATTTTGTAGCTCCTTAACCAGGGTGTTGGCAATCGAAGACGTGACCATCAAACCAAGAGCTGAAGTCGAAGATCTTCTCGGTGTGCTCGCACGTTACACCATCCGTAAAGCATTCTTGTGCGACCTCTATCATCTCGTCGAGCGTCCAAGCTTGCTTGCGTTGTAGACGCACGGAGAAGCGTGAAAACATCTGGTCAATGTTCTCGTGCGTATGTCCCACCAACAGAAAGTTGAGTTTCACCTTGCGAAAGACGTCCGTGTGAACCAGCCAAGCTGCGTATGCCAACATCAACTTGCTCTTGTTGGTGCTCACATTGTCAGGCTGTACATACAATACTTCCGGCATCGGGTATGAATTTCCCCCGTCCCCGTTGCGTCGATGCTCTTGAATGCGGAGGATATCCCGGTGCAAAACGTTGACAAGGAAGTTCGCATCGTCCTTGAAGTTGGCGTAGTTGAAATCCATGAAGCGGCCCACGTTCTCGATCATGCTCCCCATGTTGTGCACGTCAAGGAAGTCCTTAGAGTCCAGATGTTTAGGGATACGTCGAAAGTGTGGCAGTCGGGTGGTCAACTGCGTCATGCCATCGATGATCACCGAGGCATACTTATGCCAAGTTTTGTTCATGGCAATGCTCTTGGTCATATTCGCTTTACGACCATGTTTGTAGAACTTCTGGCGCTCCGCTCGTGCGATTGCATGATGTTTGTTGAGAGGCCCGTTGTATTGCGCTGTGCAAGATACACAAATTCGGGTCAGTGAACAAATTACTTAAGCATATAAACACATCACAAAGCTATTCAAGAATATTCACCTTTTTGAGATTTGGTTAAGCCTTCCTTCAATAACTTGAAGGACGCGCAAACATCGCAGTGAGAAAATCGGTTCACCGATGGAATCTTGCCAACGCCCACACGGGTCGAATTCACAAATACAAACACAATAAAAACTGAAGGAGAAACATGCACTCGGCTGCAATGCTGTCAAAAGGTTGCAGTCAGGTGTTTGGACTCGAGCTGGCGCGCCGTCAGCCGTGAATTCCCACAACCTGTCACACAGGTCCGTTCGGGGAATTCAACGATGCCACAGCCTGCGCAGGTCGAATTCACAAAGGTAAACATCATACAAACTGTGGGGGAAACATGGGTGCGGCTACAACCTCGTCAAACAGCAAAAGTCAGGTGTCACGGCTCGAGTTAGCGCGGCTACGGTTGTGCATTCCCAAACGCCGGTCACATACGCCGGTTTGAGCATTTTCAGCGGGCAAGCCCTGTGGGGTTCGAATTCGCAAAGCAAATGGGGCAAAATA
>LGRX02028598.1:0-21958 GCA_001247695.2 Cymbomonas tetramitiformis
GGAGTAGCACTAGGGGGTGTGCTCATGCAGGATCAGGGACGAGGCTTACAGCCCTTGGCCTTTGAAAGCCGGCAGTTCTCCAGCGCAGAGCAGAACTATCACGCTGGGGAACGGGAGCTTTGTGCCATCCATCATTGCACCACGGTCACCTGGAGACATTATCCGATTTTCACATCATTTAAGCTCATGGGAGACCATAAACCCCTTCAGTGGCTCTTCGCCCCAGCTAGGGAGCTCAGCCGACGTCAGGCTCGCTGGTACGAGGACTTGGTAGAGGTAGGAGTCCATCAGATGGAGCTCGTGCCAGGGCGCTGTTTAGTAGTACCAGACGCGCAGTCCCGGCGACCAGACTATCAGGAAATGTCAGCCAGAGAAGGGTTGAAGGAAAAAGGGATTGTGGATCGCGCCACGGATGGGCCCAGAGACTCCGCACCGGCAGGCAAGGGGTCCGAAGAGGACGAGGATCCTACCTCTGTCCTCGGGGCAGCGGATTGCACCACCGATGGATCTGATGGACCCGAGTACTCTGAGCCGAAAGGCAAGAGATGCGAAGGGGACGAGGATCCCACATCTGTCTTAGGCGCCACCTTCGAGTATAGTGATTCCGAGGACGAGTCCTTCCCTCCCACCAGTCCAGCACCGGTCATTGGTGAGCTCACCCATCTGAATGGGCTCACGTGGGTAGAGTCGCCGGCCCTTTGGCTGGACGCAGCTGCCACCCTAGCAGTAGGCGAGAAATCCTTGAGGGATGCCGAATCGCTAGCAGACATGACCAGAGCAGACCGAGCTAGGGAACAGGCCACAGCAGAGGTCCAGAGTCACCCGAAGTTCCCCCACCCTGAGGCCCAGAGTCATCCAAAGGCAGCCGGAAAGGTACCTGAGCCCGTTAAGCCCCCAGAAAGTAGCTCCCACTACGACCAGGTCGTAGATCGCCAGGACTGGAAGCTGATCAGGGAGCGCTTTGAGGAGATAGCAGCCCAGTACGGGGTGTTTGACGTTGACGCGTGTTGCGACTCCATGGGCGTTAACCGGCAGGTTGACACCTATTGGACCGATTGCTTGAAGGAAAAGTGGCGCGGGAAACACGTTTGGTGCAACCCCCCTTACACGAAGGATTCAGACTTGATAGAAAGAATTCTTCGGCATTTCCTTGCTGAGTGGCGCGCCGATCCGGAAAACACCTCGGCGATGTTCCTTCTGCCAGACTATGACGCTCCCTGGAGGCGGTTGATTCACCCCAAGTATGGGCTTCATCCGGTCAAAGTCTTTGACACGAAGGACGAAAAGGTCGTCCCAACCACCTCTTCGAGTCCCCTGATGGAGGTCGACCCCCGCTGCGCTGGCCGGTCCTTCTGGTGTGGGCCCCAGCAGCCAGCAGGGCAAAGCCCCGAGCGCCGCCTGCGCGAAAGGACAGTGAGGCAGAACCCGACGAGCCTTTAGTCACTACAGGGGTTGCAGCAAGGGCCAGGGCGGCATCAGGCCCACTGAAGGCTGATGAGTTCGTCCGCGCCTTGCAAGCGGAATACGAACGCAGCCAGTACCTCGGCTCGTTGAAGGAGGAACTGATCGCAGCCCCACATCAGAGGACAGACACATTTCGCATGGTAGACGACATGATATGGCGAGTGGCAGAAGGGCGGTATCAGCTAGTGCTAGCTCAGGATTCCCCCCTCAGAGAGCTGGTGATGCGCGAAGCACACGAGTCCCAAGCAGCAGGGCACACAGGAAGGGATAAGACACTGGACAGAGTATCCCGTCGCTTTTGGTGGCCACGCATGAGCAAGGATGTCACCGACTGGTGCAAATCCTGCGTTGTGTGCCAACAGACCCGGCCACGCAACGGGTATCCAGACAGTCAGCTTAACCCCCTGCAAGTCCCAGTAAGACTGTGGCAAGTGGTTAGTATCGACTTCGTCACTGGGCTGCCCCGCACAGAGCGAGGGTACGACGCGTTTGCTACCTTCACGGACAAGTTGTCCAAGATGGTGCACGTGGTCCCCATGCTTTACGCTGACAGCTCAGCTGCACAGATCGCGCGCATGTATTTCGACCAAGTGTGGCGTTTGCACGGCGCTCCCATGAAGATCGTCTGTGATCGGGACTCCCGCTTCAGGGATGAGATGCATCTCGAGCTCCATCGGTTGATGGGAGTCCAGGTTGCCTCTACCACGCCGTACCACCCTCAAGGTGATGGGCAGGCAGAGCACACAAACCACACGGTCGAACGCATGTTGCGCGCGTACGTCGACGCCAACCAGCACGATTGGGATTTATGGTGTACCCCGGTCGAGTACGCCATTAATGACTCTCGTTCCGCCGTCACGGGATTCACCCCTTTTGAACTGACGTATGGTCACGCTCCGGCCTCTCAGGTGGACTTCTTCGTGGAGGCAGCACTTGCATCACGGAGAGGCCGAGCTAAGGGGGGGAGGGGCGCAGCAGTAAAAAAGGGTACAGCCCACGAGACAGCCCGCCAGTTTGTTCGCCAGTTGCAGCTCGCTAGGGAGAAGCTGCTCTTAGCTCAGCAGCAACAGATCGCCCAGTACGACGCGCGTCACAGGTCCAGGAGTTACGCAGTAGGCGATGAGGTTTGGGTGGATGCCACGCACCTCACTCAGCCGGGCGACCGCGGGTTGCACAAGAAGTTGCTTAAGAAGCGCCTTGGGCCCCTTCGGGTGCTGGAAGTCTTTCACAGCGACAGGCAGATGGCCCTTCCCGCGAGCGATAGAGGCGCACCGTCGGCCTATAGGTTGCAGACCAGTGCCGACAACGGATCCGGAGCAGCTCCGTCTCCGTTGTACGGAGCACCGATTTTGCCAGGCTCCGGCTCCGTAGGAGCCCGCGAGATCGAGGATTCGCATTGCTCCGTCTCCGACGGGGCGTTGAAAAGTCAGGCTCTGGCTCCGTAGGAGCCAACCGAGTCCAAGCTCCGTGCTGATCTGGCTCCGACGGTGCAAAATATAATCAGCCTCCGAGCCCGCGGAGCCGTGAAAATTTAGGCTCCGATGCGATCCGCGCTCCGCGGATTCATATTTTGTCACGCTCCGGCTCCGAATCCGGGCGGATCTAACAACATTTTACGGGGTAGACAAAAATCCTGAGTTAGCTTTGAATGGCGCAGTCGGGGATTTTCAGGGAAACGTGCGACATGTGTCGTTATAATGATAGGGTTTACTGATCGGACCATAACATACGCCTCGCTTATCCATTCGTCCCGTAATTTCGTGCCACGTGTAGAGGAGTTCAATGCCGTCATTTCAAGCTATCAAACGTATCAGGCATAACCCCTTTAAAACTCCAGGAAATTTATGCGTAATTTGGGCTGTTATTTTAGAGGATTAGATATTTATCAATCCGCCCGGCGGTGGTGTGCTCCGAAGCGGTGCCAAGGCGCGGTGCACGGACCGGCTCCCCGCACTCAGGTGACATCGTTGTAATAAAACCATTTTCGACTATGCCGAATCCACTGGCGAGGAGTCTAAACCCGGTCCGAGCGACGCGCTTCTTGGCACGCTTGGTGCCATTCTAAAACATGCACAAAAACACGGTAGGATCCGTTCGTTCCGCGCAATCCGGCGGAGCTTGAAAGCTTTAGGCTCCGGCTCCGTAGGAGCGCGAAAAAGTGAGGGTTCGCCAAGCTCCGGCTCCGCAGGAGCCGAAAAAAATGAGGCTCCGGCTCCGGAGGAGCTGCCAAGCACCACGCTCCGTCCCATCCCGGCTCCGTAGGAGCCGTCGAACATGAGGGTCCGGCTCCGCAGGAGCCGATGGACACCAGGCTCCGAGGTGGCTCCGTTGGCTCCGTTGTCGACACTGTTGCAGACGCCTAAGCAGTGGAAAGTGCACGATGTGTTTACCGTGGACCGGCTTTCGCCAGTAGAGTCGGGCAGCCGCTTCGTTGAGAGAGCTAAGGAGATTCCCCCTCCTCCGTTGGACGTCAGCGGGCGCAAGGAAACCCACGTCGAGAGGGTGGAGCGTTCGCGCACGCGCCAGCGCCAGGGCAGGAGGTGGACAGAGTACCTGGTCAAGTGGACAGGAATGCCCCGCAGTGAGAACGAGTGGAAGACCCGAGAGGATCTGGAGTGGGACGGAGCCGGCAGGCTCGGTGTTCCCAACCGAGCGTTGTTGGAGTTTGAGAGGATCGAGGCTAAGAGAGTGGAGCGAGAGAAGCTTAGGGTCCGTAAGAGACGCGACGAGTCCGCAGGAGCGGTATGGACCACGCTATCGGAGGAGCTCAAGGTAGACGGAGCAATGCCATGGGTGCCAGAGGAGAGGTTTGATGAGGAAGTAGGAACTTTCGCGAGAGTATCTGCTCAGAGCACCCTGCCGCCAGTCAACGGAGCCGCAGCACTTGAGAAGGAGCCAGTCGGCCAGTCTAGGATTCTTGTATTGTTTTGTGGGACCGGGTCAGTCGAGAGGCAGTTCACTAAGCAATTTCCCAACAGCGAAGTAGTTGCTGTAGACATTCAGCCCAAGTGGGGCCCCACACATTGCGAGGATATCATGCGATGGGACTATCGACAGTTCAGACCAGGACACTTCGACGTAGTCTGGGCTAGCCCACCTTGCACAGAGTACAGCCAAGCGAAGACGGTAGGCATCCGAGATTTGCGTGCTGCGGACAGGCGAGTTCGTAGGACATTGGAGATCATCCGGTACTTGAGGCCCGAAGCATACTTCATTGAGAACCCGAGGGGAAGAGAGCCCCACGGGTTGCACACGCGTCGCTGCATGAGCAATCTACCAGCTCCGCACCTCGTCACGTACTGCAAATACGGGACCGCATACAGGAAGCCCACGCACATCTGGACCAACGTTCCGTTGCGCACACCCTTGCGAGTATGCGATTCCGATACGCCTTGCGAGTTCTTCCGGCAGCACGGTAGGCACGAGAAAGTAGCGCAAGGAGGGCGCGCGATGAGAGCCGGAGGTGTGTTCGCGAAGGGCATGGGAGCGCGAGAGAATTTGTATGGGATTCCGTCAGCACTGTTAAAACAGCTTTTCCACAACCTGACCCTACATGAAGAGGTGCATGCGTTCCTGTCTGAACTGCTTGTCAGGGAGGATCTGAGCGAGATGAGCGTTTTAGTCCAGTCAGCTGTTGTTGAGAGTGACCCGCCCGAGTTTGAGCCGGAACCGATAGCGTTAGCGGGAGTGCGAGCGGAGGTGACGATCATACCTGAGGGCGGATGGGAATCTGACGCGAGTGGTCTTAGCGATTGAGAGCGTTGGGGAGCGTCGGGAAGAGCGGTGGCTCCAGCCTTGGCGAGACCAGGCGGCAGGTGAGAACCTGGGTAATCCATCCGAGAGAGCAGTGGCTCTAGCCTCGGCACAGCCAGGCAACAGGTGGAAATCTGTATAATCCATTTGAGCAGTGGCTCTAAGCCTTGGTATGACCAAGCGGCAGGTGAGAACCTGGGTAATCTATCCAAGTGAGCAGTGGCTCTAGCCTCGGTGCGACCAGGCAACAGGTGGAAATCTGTATAATCCATTTCACGAGAGCATTGGCTCCGGACCTGGCACGACCGGGCAGCAGTTGGAGATCTGGGTAAAAGCTCTAGCACTCCGAGGAGGCGGTGAAGGTTTAAAACCTTTCCTCCGGGCCGGCATCCCGAGAACTGTCAGGTAATTGGCAAACCTATTGTCATCCCCTGTAAGTGTACCGTGTTTGGAGGTTTAAAACCTTGAGCGTGGTAATGGATGTGAAACCTTGAGCCTTGGGGGAGCCTGGTAGTGCAGATGGCAGACCGGTGAGAGGCCGACCCTTGTGCTTAAGAGGTCGATCTCCTTATTGCGGTGTGTCTTGGGAAGTGTAATGTCATCCCAGACAACAGGCGGCTGAGACCTGTATAATCATTCAGAGCAACAGTAGAAGATCTGTATAAAAACTTTACTGGTCCGACGTGGTCAGCGTGGACGTGACCTTCCCTAAGGGGGGGGGAGTTGTGCTAGGAGGCAAGCACAAGAGTAAGAAAAACGGCTAAGTATAAAACGCAGAAGTACTCAGTACGGAGTACAGTAGGACCGATCAGAATGATGTTGATGTGAGGTGCCTAGACTGTTGTACGGAGTACTCAGTACAGTTGAGTTATGGAAAGAGTTCCTGAATGTATAAGAACTCTAAGAGTAACCCGTTTCGGGGAGATGAACTGAACTGAAAAGTAAAACATAAAAGTAAAGAGCCGTAACTGCTGTATATTGTGTATTGAAAGCATGCACTGATAGCAAAAGCATAACTATTAAGATTTACGAAACCGAAGTCTTGTAGTTGACCAATCGTAAGCATACCTCGTGCGGTCGTTTAATAAGTGTAGAATAGTATAAGTCCGAAACCGTAAAGAAGAGAAGAAGTCAAGTGTGGACTCCTACACAAGGTGAGGTCACCACCGCATCACACACTCCATACTTCTCCTTCCAGGCACGATACAGTAAAACCCGGGCTATAAGAAAACGCACCTATAAGAAAACAGCCGCTGGATTTTTGCCAAAATCTTAAGAAAAAGAAAATACGCCAGCGCTGGCTTTCCCCTCGAGACGCGGGCAAAAGCACCCAAATTAAGAAAGTTTTGGGCTGGAAAATGATATATTGGAGATCCAAAAATTGCTGAAAACCATGATATTAAGAAAATATTCGCTGGATTTTATTGCGAATGCGTTCTTTCACGGAATATTACGCCTATGCTTACAAACGATATATCAATCTGTTCGTCTATGAAAGACCTATTTGTGGTTCATTTTTCAGCCAAAATGGCCAAGTATATCAAAAGTTATGCCCATTCCGAGCATTTTCGGTTATTACACTATACCACTCGCGTACGCTGCACAGTTTACTGCGAATGCGTTCTTTTACGTAATATTACGCCTATGCTTACAAACGATATATCAATCTGTTCGTCTATGAAAGACCTATGTGTGGTTCATTTTTCAGCCAAAATGGCCATGTATATCAAAAGTTATGCCCATTCCGAGCATTTTCGGTTATTACACTATAACACCCGCGTACGCTGCACAGTTTATTACTGCGAATGAATTATTTCACGGAATATTACGCCTATGCTTACAAACGATATATCAATCTGTTCGCTATGGAAACTGGCACGCGGACAGTCTTGTCCAAGCAACGACGTTTCTGAGAATCAAACTCCTCTCGGTCGAGAATCTCATCGTCGAAAAAAGACTTTAGCTCTCTAAGCTCGGAGATCAAATCTGGAGAGAGGACGTAGGAATGCCCCTCTTTCCCAAACAGCTTTCTCTTCTCGGTCTTAAATTCTTGCTCAGAGAGCACAACCTCGCCAGATAGCCTCTTCAGGGTTTGGAGCGCTAATTTTGTGGTTGCTTCCATTGCTGTTGGTTGCCTATTGCTCGGATGCCGTTGTCCGTCTGAGACGACACTCGTCGTTTTAAGAAAACATTAAGAAAGGAGCCGCTAGGTTTTAAATCACCAAACGGCGACGGGCCGTCGATTAAGAAAGTCGCACGCTGTCGGCCCCCTGAAAATATCGGATATCGTCGATCCAAGGGCCAATTAAGAAATGACTTGGGGCTGGATTGCGTTCGGCTCGATCTCAATTTAAGAAAGCCAGCGCTGGCATTTTAATCCTGTTTTCTTATAGCCCGGGTTTTACTGTAGTTGCCCGGCTGTAGTGCGTTGAGGGCTTCGGGCCATTTCAACTGCGGGTTCCAATCGTTGTTCATGAACTTCAAGTGAGGCCACTCCAGTGACATCACCTTGCCAATCCCACCTGTACCAGCCCATGGGTCCCAGACCTGTGTGACCTTCTTCCAACTCACCTCGTGCGCCAGGCGTCTGATTTCTTGAGGAATCGTCATCACCAGTTCTAAGCCCCAGTTCAGCTGACTGGCAATCTTTGCTTGGGCTCAGTCTGCTCAACTGAGTAACGTCCCCCCTCTTCTGCACCTCCTCCGGGCTCATGGCCTGCACCGTAGCTGCCTTCCGCAGGCTCTTCGCACGAGTGTGCTGCTCTGAACACTTTCGGCTCAGGATGGTGCGGTGACCATCGTGCCAATGTCCTGGCATCAAGTCTGTAATCACCCTGCTGAGCTCTTCCTGATTTCCCCACGCCACTCTGTCAGGGAGATCCCCCATGCTCCCCTCCTTCCTGGCCATCTGTCGCGATGTGAGCGCCTGCCATGGGTGTTCGCGCCCCGGTCTCACAGCCCGATGTGGGCCCACATCCGCAGGCAACAACACGACATCTGCTCCCAACTTCTCCCTCAGCTGCAGCTCCATGGCAGCCATCCTTTCCACGATAGACGCACTCACCTGCTCGGCGGAAGCTGCCACCATAGCCACACCCAGGCATTTGGGGCATTGCCAGTCTCCTTCAGGCACTTTGTCCAGTGCCGGCTCCAGGCACCAAATGTGATAGCCACGGTTGCAGGTGTCACACAACAGCATCGATGCCTCCCCATCTGTCCTCATGCACTTCTCACACGCGAGATGATTGCTGGGGATGGCTGCGCTGCAGTCATATTGATATTTCACCTGCAGGTGACACGGTGCAATGTTCTGCACCGTACTCTTTTCCCGCAACTTGGTGCTGTCCTCTAAGACCACCATCCCATCCTTCTGCACCTTGATCAACTTCAGAATGGCTGGCTTGGTGGCTACCTCCATGCCAGAGCGTGGTTGTTGTCTTATGTACACAAAGTCACCCGCCTTGAACTGGTGTGGCTTTGGCTCGTAGCTGCCACTCCTCCTGTGCTCGTACAGCAAGGTGTCACGGTGTTGAGCGATCTCCAGGTTGCACCCTGCGTGCACCATGAGCTTCTTTACGATAGCCGCTCGCTGCAACAAATCCTCAGCCAGCGTTCGTTCGTCCTGCCTCTCAAAGTCCAGCTCGGGTCGCGCACGAAGATCTGGTGGTACAGTAGCTTCCTGGGCGAACAGCAGCGTGAACGGCGCCACCCCAGTCAACTGTTGTTTGGCTGCGTTGTAACTGAGTACAAGTGACCAGAGCATCTCGTCCCATTCGAAGTCCAGGCCCTTGTCGAGGGCCATCTTCTTGAAGCGGAACTGGATGGTGCGCACCACGCGCTCAGTCAAGCCATACGTCTCTCGGCTAGTTGCTGCTTCTGGAGGTCAGTAGTCGACTCCGTTGCTCATTTCCCGGTAGTGGGAAGGTGCCAAGGTGAAAGCCCTTATCACTCCACACTTCCAAGCTTACCAGTACGGATGAATCCGTCCCTGGTCTCGCCTTTTAGTGCTTCGCTCTAAGTAGCAGTCACTGCAAGGCCATACTCGCTCATAAATGAGGTGGTGAGTCTCGTGGGTGATGTGACCCCTGTTTTGCTCCACTCCTTCAAGTTTGCCAGCACGGATAATTTCGCTCCTGGTCTCACTGGCCAGTGCTCTGCTCCAGCAGGATGCTATCTCCCAGAATAAGCCAGAATACCACACTGAACGCTGTCGTAGTAATAAACACTGAAAATCCCGTTTCGCTCTACGCCTTCAGGCGTACCAGTACGGATAAATCCGTCCCTGGCTTTACCATCCGGTGTTTCGCTCCAGCAGGATGCTATCTCCCAGAACAGTCCAGAATAACATCATAAACGCTGTCACAATAATGAACACTGAGACCCCGGTTCCGCTCTACGCCTTCAGGCGTACCAGTACGGATAAGTCCGTCCCTGGCTTTACCATCCAGTGCTTCGCATCACCAGGATAGCCCAGGATATGATCATAAACGCTGTCGCTGTATCTTGCATGGCTGCTGAACCTCGAGTGTCACAACAGTCTGCTTCCCTCAACCCCTTCCAAGCTTACCAGTACAGATAAATCCGTCCCTGGCCTCACCCTTCGGAAGCCTCGTTCTTCAGGACTGCTGTTTCGCTCTCGGAATTACAGACGACATGTCTGTAATGAAGCACATTTTTGTTTTTGTAAAAGACTGAAGATTACAGTTCTGACGCCACCATACAAGCACAAGTCCACAAAATGTATAACTTCACAAGCAAAAGAATGCCATATATCATAAATTGCTATATCATAACACTGCTATTTTCGCGGTCTGAGCGAGCACTTCCTTTTTCGGGACTCACTGTTACGAAGGCAAAACAAAAATGAGCGTCCGCCTCACCCTGCTACGCCGCCCTACATATCACAGCTGCTATCTCCAAACAAGGTGTAACACCCATCCGTACTTCCGTACCCTGTCACTGCTGTAACCACTCGCGCGTATCGTACTGCGCGTGTCATATGTTCGTCACAGAGACTACTGTCCCAAATGTCACAACCCGGCTAAGGTACACGATAAGCCGCGGTTTGTGACATCCTGGTGATCGTCATCTTCTTAGACTGAAAGTCAATGTGTGGGTTCCTTCTCTCCAACCAATCCTGTCCCAAGATGACTGTGAAGGGTTTCATGTCAATAATATAGAGATCTTCTGAATCCTTATACTTACCCAGCGTGAATGTAGCATTGGGAAGATAGGATGTACAGGGTAATTGGCTTCCTCCAGCCAACCCCACTGAGAATGATGATGAGTCTGTTGGTGATATACGAAGCTGAGAAGCGAACTGTCTGTCGATAAATGACGATGTAGCTCCTGGATCTACCAAAATTTGAGTATTATGTTCATATACTTTCCCTTTGTACAACAACAGCTTCTTCTGTGATTTCAGCTGTGCTGTCTGTGACTGCATCTGTGCGATGTGTTCTGAGGGAGTATCCATCTGCTGGAACTGAAGTGTCAGACTGGATAGGACTTCTTCTGAGATACTCTCAACCCGGCCACTTGCTTCAGTGGCATGTTCAGGCTGATCTATCGGGGAATCCTCATCACTGGTACTTGTGCAGTACCCGAAGAGTTTCCCTGAGGAGCTGGAGCTGATGCTGGAGCTGGAGCTGCAACTGCTGCATTGATGCGCTGCTGATTTTGTAGCTCCTTAACCAGGGTGTTGGCAATCGAAGACGTGACCATCAAACCAAGAGCTGAAGTCGAAGATCTTCTCGGTGTGCTCGCACGTTACACCATCCGTAAAGCATTCTTGTGCGACCTCTATCATCTCGTCGAGCGTCCAAGCTTGCTTGCGTCGTAGACGCACGGAGAAGCGTGAAAACATCTGGTCAATGTTCTCGTGCGTATGTCCCACCAACAGAAAGTTGAGTTTCACCTTGCGAAAGACGTCCGTGTGAACCAGCCAAGCTGCGTATGCCAACATCAACTTGCTCTTGTTGGTGCTCACATTGTCAAGCTGTACATACAATACTTCCGGCATCGGGTATGAATTTTCCCCGTCCCCGTTGCGTCGATGCTCTTGAATGCGGAGGATATCCCGGTGCAAAACGTTGACAAGGAAGTTCGCATCGTCCTTGAAGTTGGCGTAGTTGAAATCCATGAAGCGGCCCACGTTCTCGATCATGCTCCCCATGTTGTGCACGTCAAGGAAGTCCTTAGAGTCCAGATGTTTAGGGATACGTCGAAAGTGTGGCAGTCGGGTGGTCCACTGCGTCATGCCATCGATGATCACCGAGGCATACTTATGCCAAGTTTTGTTCATGGCAATGCTCTTGGTCATATTCGCTTTACGACCATGTTTGTAGAACTTCTGGCGCTCCGCTCGTGCGATTGCATGATGTTTGTTGAGAGGCCCGTTGTATTGCGCTGTGCAAGATACACAAATTCGGGTCAGTGAACAAATTACTTAAGCATATAAACACATCACAAAGCTATTCAAGAATATTCACCTTTTTGAGATTTGGTTAAGCCTTCCTTCAATAACTTGAAGGACGCGCAAACATCGCAGTGAGAAAATCGGTTCACCGATGGAATCTTGCCAACGCCCACACGGGTCGAATTCACAAATACAAACACAATAAAAACTGAAGGAGAAACATGCACTCGGCTGCAATGCTGTCAAAAGGTTGCAGTCAGGTGTTTGGACTCGAGCTGGCGCGCCGTCAGCCGTGAATTCCCACAACCTGTCACACAGGTCCGTTCGGGGAATTCAACGATGCCACAGCCTGCGCAGGTCGAATTCACAAAGGTAAACATCATACAAACTGTGGGGGAAACATGGGTGCGGCTACAACCTCGTCAAACAGCAAAAGTCAGGTGTCACGGCTCGAGTTAGCGCGGCTACGGTTGTGCATTCCCAAACGCCGGTCACATACGCCGGTTTGAGCATTTTCAGCGGGCAAGCCCTGTGGGGTTCGAATTCGCAAAGCAAATGGGGCAAAATATGGCACAAAAAGGCCGGTCGCATCGTGCACACGCGTGAATGCTGCTGAGAGTGCCTGTAACGGTTCGCCGTCGCGGGTGTGAATTTATGATAAACGCAGCTTCGGGCTATCTCGTCGCTACGCGCTCAACGGGGAAAATGCCCCTCTGTGAGAATTCGCGAGCGTGTTCTGAATTCGCGAACGTTTTCGGACAGCTGCGGATCTCCAGCGCTGCGGAACGGCGACATGCGTTTCTACTGCTGTGCCACGTAAAACATGCCAGGCGGCAACGCGCTTCTGCCACGCCGGCTCGTAGATTCGCAAAACGGGCGCGGGTCTAACTTGTACTCGCAGACTGTAGATTCAGGCTCAGGTAAAAGCATGCAAAGCAGAAAGGCAAACGAGCAACACAGGGGGCAATTCACAGATAAAACAAGCACAACGGCACGACTTCGCACATACATCAGAGTGGCGTGCCGGCACTCTGAGGATCCGAACCAGACTCTTACAAACTGCTAGTGACAAAGCTCTCATGTGGATTCGAAGTATATGTATGCAAATATCACATTTAATACTAGGCCACAAGAGGCAAATATCACTATACCGCAGAATGGTTTTGAAAGGTTCGGATCTAACTTTTCGAAAGCAGGAGCTAGCTAAATACTCAAGCGAGCATAGTGGAAGTCCGTGAATGCCATTGTCGTTTCGGATGCCCTGTGACCATTGGTTCCCAGTGACAGCGGCGTTTGGTGTCCACGCGCGCTTGCGTTTGCCCTGTCATGCATCGCCGAGACGTCATGTGTGGTCATGTCGTGATGTCACTTCGCGTGATGTCGTGCTTGACGCTCTGCGGTGCTCGCGGATCGGCACGGGCTGGTCGCGGCGACGTCGATGTAGCGCTTGGCGAGGCGTCGTGCATGATTTATACTGGGAGGGAGATCTGAGCTGGAGGGTGAACGTGATATGCTCCGGGCGCTCGAGCGGACAATAAACTGGGGAAGGACCGTGACTGGGGGGGGAATGACATTTACTGAAAAAGGGGGTCATGGTTGGGGCGTTTGCTGACGGCTGAGACGGGCGCGATGGGGGCAAGTGCGGTGGGGTCTGCCATGGGCTGCGGTAGCGTGACTAAATATGGGGGGTCCGACAGGCCTTTCAGGGGTGCCCGAGGGACCCCTTCTAAGCGTGTTTGTTGTTGTGACACATATCCACTTTGCTTGTGTATAATTTGTTGAGGCTCACCGCGTATCGCCTCGGTTGTCAGGTCGTGCACTTTTCTTAACATGTGTAGGGCTTCCCTTTTGATAGCTATATAAAGGTGATTATATATCGGTATGGTAACTGGACACAGAATGCTTGCACTTAATTCGGATCAACTCGTTAAACCTAGAACCCGGTTTTACTTTCTACGGGTTCACCATCTAGGATTTATAAGGTTATAGTGAGCTATGTCACCCTTAGGATCTATGTCCAGACTTACAACATATACTTGCAGTAAGACTTAGGGTATGTTTACACCATCTGCCATTGCAGTATTTTCTCTAGAAAACTCCCCTGTTTCTTTGGCCTTGGCCATTACTTATTCACTCAACTTCCTGAGTTAATCCTAGTCAGCATGGCCAAGTCCCATATACCTATCAGATTCTTCTACTACATTAGCATGCAATACGAGGTGCCACTGTGTCGATGACACATTATTACACAGTACACCTGTACTGTGTACTCCCACGAAGAGGGGGGTCCTTTCCTCGACAGGGGTCTGGTGCCAACACATTAATATTGTGTGAGGCGCATATGACATAGGTAAGTCATCCGTGCATGCCACTGAACGTTGTCCTAGCACAATATCGGCAATGTGACATGAAGACGAGGGCACACGTGCTGCTGTTTGTACGTTCCCTGTGAAATGAATTCTCAGATATTTGGCAATAGTGAACGATGGAAAGGCGAATGTGATTCTATTGACCAGAGTTCCAAACTGTACGTAATGGTAACACTCTCACTCAAGGTCCTAAAGAAACCAGGCTACTTCATGAACAGTGAACCTGAAGTTCACATAACACTTGATAACTTACAGTGGCATACCGTCTCTGCAAGGATTAGTGCACTACTTATCATCGAGATTTCACTTAAATGCAATAATGTTACCATGCAGTGAGCTGCCGAGATTAAGACAATATTTGCAGGGCTCCAGGGCATAAAGTCCAGGGACTTATCCTATACACAAACTTGTATCCCATCTCAAAACACAAAGAGTTTCTCCATTTCTTATTATTAGCCCCAAATGGTAAGACAATGTATAACTGATGAAATTATATAGAACGAGGTTCACCTTCACCAATTTGCATCGGGTATGCCAACATGCCCCTCCACACTTTCGGTTGATAAGTGTTAGGCAATGCCCAATCAATAGCATTGATGGTGATGGAATGATATCATTCATTGACTTTTCAGGTGGTATGCGTTAGAAAACCCCTCTGAGAAAGGCGAAGGTGCTTAAGCCGTTGTCTATCGCATGAAGTTCGGACAGCTGGTTGCATTGTGATCCATCCCGCAGCAGGCCTTCAGACATCTAAGAGGAGACGTTTGGGATCTTCAACCACTTCCTTGACGCGCTTCAAGAAAGTGACAGCTTCTCGTCCATCGATTAGACGATGATCATATGTCAGCGCAACGTACATCATCGGTCTGATCTTGATCTCATTTCCAATCACCATTGCCCGCTTTTGAATCGAGTGCATTCCAAGAATGGCTGACTGGGGCGGGTTGATGATGGGAGTGCTTAACAAGCTTCCATACACACCTCCTGTTCCACCACCCACCATCACTTGTCGCGTTCAGCCTCCCTTTCTAGGTGCCCCTCAAACGAGCTCAATCCCTATGCAAAGGGTGATACAGAGGCATACCATTGGAGATGGTAAAAGTTCCTCCCGCCATGTCATCGATCCCGAGCTGCCCCTTGCGTGCTTTCTCACCCAGTTGGCCAATAGTCTGCACCGAGTCCAGCAAATCCCGAGACCATGCCCCCTGCTCAACAACTCTCTTATGCGCCTGGGCCAAGCTGCCCTCATGTCATGATTGAACTCACTGCCAACCCACCTATCCTTGCCACGCGCAGCTTGCCCGGCATCCCGCAGTGCATGCATTGAATCCCACGGTGCATATTGGCGTCGAACAATTCTCCTGGGGAGATACTAGGATGGGGGGAGGGAGATCAGCGCGAGGCTGAGGTGAACCTGTGCGCAAACGCCTGAATGTGAGGGGTGTGTGGGTAATGGGGTCATGTAACGTTATGAGCGCGCCTGGAGCATGCATGCACCAGGTGTCCTTGTACCAGCGCAAGCGCACCGGATGGCGCGCTTGCATTACTCATTATTCATACAGAAATGCACCTAGTGTAACTAAGTGCCAGCGCGCATAGTGTAACTTACATATAAATCTATTCATACGAGGGATAAATGACTAAGCTGGTTGCTCTCAGGCCAAGACTTGACTGGCTCCTTCGGACACCTTCTGAACTGGCTGCATTGACGACATCGGGCTCCTTGGGCATGTGTACATAGAACAAGTTGGTACATAGAGGCTCGCACCTTCTCCACGTCTGCGAAGCTCATGCTCTCACAGCCGCGCATGACTGGCACCACCAAGCCCTGCCACAGCTCTCCCTCCCCGTGCCTCCCCACAGTGCTGATAAGTACCACTGAGCAAACATCAGCATGAAGCAGGTTCGATGGTAACAACCCTCTAACGCACCTTCGGGGTGCCAACAGCGATGCTGATGTCGCAGTAGTCTCTGTACAGAATATCATCGCCGTCGATCACTCCATTCACTGCGGGAATGTCTTGCAGCGCCGCCACGGAGGCCTGGAACACAATCAAGCAGATCCCGAGAACAGGGAACTTGCTAAACACTTCCTAGATGCCTCAAGTCTGCCAAGTGCCTCTGTCATCTTTGAATCAGCACGTGAGTGCCTGGGCCGTTAAAATAGTGATCGCAAGTTCTACGTGACAAGATCTACAGCAGGAGGAGTGCTGATGCAAATTTCCAAGCAGTAGAGAGTTTGCTGTACAAAGATTTTCGCAGCGTTCCGATGAGGCAAAAATGCTAGACGTTATTGCACCTCGTACAATACGCAGACTACAGTGCGAACACGGCAAACCCGAGATTGGTGGATCAAAGTTCTGCAAGCCCCTTTGGATTATTTGTCACACGATCGGATTCGTAACCGAGCTGCTGGCGGTCCGGCACGCAGTCACTTGTCTCAGCGGCGGTACTACAAAAGCCACTCTGCAGATACCACCTTCACAGATCCTGCTGGAGCGATCCTACAATTGTCAAGGAATCTGCCTCAAGCCCGGATCGAGGCCAAGTCGCAGCCTCTGCTGTTCAAGGAGTTGGGCAGGCGGGACACCTTGATGAAGGCAGACATAAAGCCGAGCTTGACGCCGTGCTTCTCCAGAAACGCGTCCTTGTACTCCGTCCTCAGAGCCTGACAGATCACTCACGCGGCAAGGTGTGTCATTCATCAGCCAACAAAGGCTGCATTTCCCTCGTAATACGTGAGCCGATCTCGCATTTGCACCTTCCCATGTCTGCGTCACGCAGAGTCTCAGCTACAGACTGTTCTGATAAACCACAGGAAAATATGCAAGTGGTGTTGCTTGCTGCAGCATTGCGCGTGATAACAGCGTGCTCGGCTTGTCCAAAGATTCCATCAGTAGCTAAGGCCCTCTAAGCGACGGAGTCCTAGAGCAGCCGTCTTAGGATTTTCGCTGAGGTTTGTTCGCAGATGGCAAAGTGCAGGGGCGTCTAGAGGCGCACCATGATGTTGGTCATATCGATCTCGTTGAAGGTAGTGAGCAGAGCATAGGTGTTCTGGGATGCCTTCAAGCGTTCAGACACGCGTTTGCGCAGACGGGTCATCGCGACACGGCGCTCGCGAGGACCTGCGCAGAGCCCTCACCACTTTTCTGGAATTCAGCAGCCACCCTTTCGCGTGAAACCACAACACTGGCGTCAACAAATCAGAATCGTTGTACCGAGACAGAGCCGACGAGTCAAGGGACGCCACAGCACTGCGACGTCAATCAAAAGGATCACACAAACCGCGCAGTAATGAAGCCGTCTTTGCAACAGATAGCACTGTGACGTCAAACAAAAGGAACACACGAACCGCACAATAATGAAGCCGACGTTTCAACAGACAGCACTGTGACATCAAAAGGGTCATACAAAGCACGCCGACGTCTCAACGGACGCCACAGCACTCTGACATGAAAAGGAACAAACAAACGGCGCTACGACGAAGTCGCCATTTAAACGGACGCCACAGCACGGTGATTTAAGCAAAAAAGACACAATAATTGCGCCGTGACGAAGCCGTCGTTTCAATGGACGCCACAGCACTGTAACGTCGAACCAAAAGATTACACGGACTGCGCTGTGACGAAGCAGTGTTTTCAACGCCACGGCATGGTGATTCACAGAAGAAGCAAAAATACAAATCGCGCGTTGACGTAGCCATCAGTTCAACAGATGTCGTGGTATTGCGACGTCAAAAGGAACACATGAGCCGCACAATGGTGAAGCCGACCTTTCAACCGATTCCACAGCTCTGCGAATAAATAAAATAGACTCACGATTCGCGCTCTGATGAAGCCGTCCTTTCAATATGTCACAGCACTACGATGTCCAAAGGAGCACACGATCCGCACTATGGCGAAGCCGACATTTATGCGGACGCCAAAGCACTGTGATTAAAATAAGAAGACTCACGAACCGCGCTATGACGAAGCCGTCGTTTCAACGGACGCCACAACATTGTGAATCATGTAAAAAAAAAGACACACGAGCCGCGTTATGACTAAGCCGTCGTTTCAACCGACGTCGCAGCAATGGGTATGTTGTAGCCGTCGTTCCAGCGGGCGCCACAGCACCGTGACGTCAAAAGCAACACAGTGCCCGCCAATAAAAGCCAGCTCACAATCGTCCCAGTGGAAGTGAGAAGCATTCAGGAACAGAGCAGGGCCATAACCAGATACCAAATACACACATCCTATTAAAAAGCATAGTGGGACTGTTCTCGCTTCGTGAATGGCAATCGCCAAGGCTAAGCGCAAAGCAAGAGGGCTTAAGACGCAGAATGGCGTCCGTTGATACCTTCTGACGCTGCTGGAGCAGCTTTGGCAGTCGGGGCAGGTGGTGCAGGAGTGGGGGTAGGAGCTGCAGGTGCCGACGGGGCGGCAGGAGCTGCAGGTGCCGACGGGGCTGCCGCTGGTGCCTCAGACTTCGAAGGCCCTGCAAACAACAGGAAGCAATCAAACTGAGAAGTGGGCAGGATGTTCGCCAGTGAGTTTGAAGTAACACTGACTGTGCGTTACGAAGCAGAATTTTCGAGGATTTCTCTTGCAATCCTCGCAGATCCGAACGCGCTTAGCTCACTTACGATATCGGTCCGCGCCACCCTCAGGGATCAACCAACGCTGAACGCTAATCAGGAAGGCGCGAAACGATACAGCTCACACTTCGGAGTCTATACTCAGTTGGCCAGTTGGCAACTACGAATATACTCTCGGTGCAACAGCACTGAACGAGGGACCTTTACCAACACACAGCAAGTGTGATAGAGGGTCACCTGCACCCGGAGTGAGGCTGCCTATCGCCTGTCCAACAATAACGGTGTCGCCCTCGTTAACCTGGAAAATGCACAATATTCAACTCAGACGGAAATAACCTCGCGGGGTACGTATCTGAGTTGTGGAGAACAGCTAAATTCGAAGCGATTAGCCGAAAATATTACTATCGAGCCTAGTATTCGAGTCCTACTTTGAAAAGAAAGTGCAAAAAGATTTTGATACACGTCACAAAGACAGTTAACTTCAGGAAGGGCGATCGAGACTCCCGCAAGGATCTTAAATATAACGAGAAAAATATCCTTACCGAACTCTTTCGTGGAATATTGCCTGTCGCGCAGTGCCAGTAAGGTTTTGCACTGAAATACATTTCCTAGCCAAATAAAATGGGGTATCAGGAGCACAACGGGCCAAACGACAGGAAAGTAAAACGTACTGCATAGCCGGTCAGCGTTCCGGCGGATGGCGCACGAACGTCAATCGTGACCTTGTCGGTTTCAATTTGCGCAATAACTTCGTCCATTTCGACGACATCACCTGATAAAAGGGAGGGCATAAGTACAACGGTGAAAAACAGGTGTTTTCACGCACCAGTCAGCACCAAAGTTAGAATAACCTTGTATTGTATTTTATACTCTTTCTTCCGCAAGTCAAGCGAGCAACGTTCCGGAGCTCAAGCGGACAAAACTTAACTTCTATCGTGATTTGTGCAGCATGAGTTGGAGTTGTTAAAATGTGTTGTTAAGCTACTGTCTCACCTGGGCTTTTCAAAAGAGCTGCAATACTTCCCTCTGTGATGGAATCGCCCATGTCGGGAGTGTTGACGGTCATATCACTATACAGCACAATAAAGAGGCAACTTACTTAGCTCAGGCTAAAAATATTTCTTCACAAAGGCAGGAGAACGAGAGCGCACCTGAAGAAGCGAATATTTTGTCCAAGTCGGGAAAACCCGAAGGCATTCCTAGAAACCTCGACATTCCTGCATACGTTATCCAACAGGCAGACACGATCAGGAACACTTTGAACTTGCAGGAACGTGAAGACGGCTCCGAAAAATATGAATATTGAAAAACGCAACAACTCACCTAGAGTCTTTCATCGCGAACCCTGTAGAAGCACAACTGGCATCAGAATTTCAGCTTGACAGAGAAGCGAAAAAGCGACAAGATTCATCACACTCACCGCTAAACTTTCGAGGAGCGAAAACGTCAGGAACTCGAACACACTGCGCCTGTGGCATTAGCTCAAAATAAATATGAGTGAAACTGAGTCTTCAAACAGTCCATCGACCTTCCGAGCTAAACGTTAATTCAAGAGGGGGCATATGAGGGGTCTTACTGCGGCGGTTCTGAACATGGGGACCGCCTTCGCGACGGTCACAAGTTGCTTCACAGCACGTCTCTGCATGATTTTTATGTGCTACCTCACAAATTTCAGTTGTTGCGAAACTGCCTTCTGCAACTGTATACTGTTGTGCCCTTTCAAGCACTACCGACCACTGTTGAACGATTACTTGCACAGTTTAAGTTCAACCGAACGAGCTGGAGGTGTCAAATGATGACAAACTATCTCATACGATACCTCTATGACGGTCCGGTTTTTTTCAGCCTTGCGACCCACGTACGCGTAAGACCCGAACCCTGAGAGCCGGCCTGCATTTCGAACCTCCCCACCCTGCCCCCCGCCAACCACCCCAAAAGTATTATTTCGCCACTCTTCTAGTGTGTTGGGACACCTCGCGCGCCGCACGAATCGAAGCGGTTCGCTCGCTACGCCCTGCTCCGTCAGCGCAACCATGCTCGGGCCACACCCCCTCCAATGCCCCCACCTACCACGGTCTACATCAACAACCTTTTGCACTAGAATTAGGGGTGTGCCGAGCCTCCATGTGGCAAGGCGCGGTAGTCCCACATCCCACCTGATGTCCTTCGTCATCCCCACCATGCATCTTGCCTTGGCCATCGAGCTACACGCCGCTACAGCACGCCAACTGCACCCTACCTGTCGTCCCACCAATTCTGGGGGGTGGACCGTCATAGAGATATCCTGCCCTAGCCCCCCTTCGAAATCGGCGGATCCATGGGGCTCCAAGCCACCCCAGCGGTCGAGTGACCCTTCAGGGCATGTGTTACATTGTTTTCGATGCACATGGCACCACGAGACCGAGTTTGGATTCATTGGCCATATCTCTATGACGGTCCGGTTTTTTCAGCCTTGCGACCCACGTACGCGTAAGACCCGAACCCTGAGAGCCGGCCTGCATTTCGAACCTCCCCACCCTGCCCCCCCGCCAACCACCCCAAAAGTATTATTTCGCCACTCTTCTAGTGTGTTGGGACACCTCGCGCGCCGCACGAATCGAAGCGGTTCGCTCGCTACGCCCTGCTCCGTCAGCGCAACCATGCTCGGGCCACACCCCCTCCAATGCCCCCACCTACCACGGTCTACATCAACAACCTTTTGCACTAGAATTAGGGGTGTGCCGAGCCTCCATGTGGCAAGGCGCGGTAGTCCCACATCCCACCTGATGTCCTTCGTCATCTCCACCATGCATCTTGCCTTGGCCATCGAGCTACACGCCGCTACAGCACGCCAACTGCACCCTACCTGTCGTCCCACCAATTCTGGGGGGTGGACCGTCATAGAGATATCCTGCCCTAGCCCCCCTTCGAATCGGCGGATCCATGGGGCTCCAAGCCACCCCAGCGGTCGAGTGACCCTTCAGGGCATGTGTTACATTGTTTTCGATGCACATGGCACCACGAGACCGAGTTTGGATTCATTGGCCATATCTCTATGACGGTCCGGTTTTTTTCAGCCTTGCGACCCACGTACGCGTAAGACCCGAACCCTGAGAGCCGGCCTGCATTTCGAACCTCCCCACCCTGCCCCCCCGCCAACCACCCCAAAAGTATTATTTCGCCACTCTTCTGGTGTGTTGGGACACCTCGCGCGCCGCACGAATCGAAGCGGTTCGCTCGCTACGCCCTGCTCCGTCAGCGCAACCATGCTCGGGCCACACCCCCTCCAATGCCCCCACCTACCACAGTCTACATCAACAACCTTTTGCACTAGAATTAGGGGTGTGCCGAGCCTTCATGTGGCAAGGCGCGGTAGTCCCACATCCCACCTGATGTCCT
>LGRX02028599.1:0-36469 GCA_001247695.2 Cymbomonas tetramitiformis
CGGTAGCGGGTCATTTTTGTCGCACCGATGGTCATTTTTGTCGCTGTCGCAAGAATATTCCTTTGTCGCAGGCTGCGACGAAAATGACCAAACGGTCATTTTTGTCGCAGCTTGCGACGAAAATGATAAAATGGTCATTTTTGTCGTAAAAATTTAGGAAAATTTTAAGAAAATTTTTCTTACCCGTGGTGAACAACACAGGTCGATAACGGGTCTATTGTTTCACACAGGAATTTGACACAGTTTAAACATGGCCTATTATTACAATATCTAGGCACATTCAATGCATGGACACTGAAGGATGCAAGCAGGATTGTGCTATACTCTAACATATAATATTATTACAATATTAAAGCATGTAAATGGAACGAGACAGCAAACTACGTATCGATCAATCAATTAAAACAGTTCATCTATCCTAAAGTAAGCAATAGCAGTCTTGGAAATCGGCAGAGTTGCCTACAGCTCCTTCCAGTGCTACAGACGGCCAAAATCGCAGAGTTCCTGCAGGCACAGATCTGTAAATAAGTACAATTTAGGATAGTCAAAACAATAGCACGCACATCGTAACAGCAACGCATGAAAATAAAAAAAGACAGCAATGTTGACGCCGAAAACGCATGCTAACCTGCAAAAAACAGCGCGCCAGTCAGCAGAGGTGTTGGGAATCGAACCCAACCCGATAGGCAAGATGCCCAACGGGCTCCAAGCACTCCCAGCGTAAAAACAAACTCCGGAAAGGGAGGCAATGCGTCAGTCACGGACAGCGCACGAGATTCTGCAAATAACTGCACGCTAAAGAGCAGAGATGGGAGTCGGCGTGCAAGATTCCCGGCGGACGGAATTCAAGCACTGCCAACGAAATCAAACCGAAATGCTAAAAGGGAGCTAGCAGCCAAGTTTTCTGTTGTCTTCGTTCAACGCACTAGATCCTGCAAAAAGAACAGCGCGCTATACAAGGCATGCGTGTTGGGGATAGGAAAAATGTCTAGGGGCTCCAAGGGCGCAATCCCAGCGCAGAAACAAAGTACAAAAAAGGGCGGAGTAAATAACACTGTAGGGAACAGTGCGCTAGTCAGAAACTAAAATAGTCAAACAAAAAAAACAAACGAAGAACATCAATACGCCGCGGAGGTCGGTTGGTCGTTGTCGGCGCCTGGTAATTACAATACAGGTTGTCGGTCGCTTAAGATTAAAGGAATACTGTAGTTGTTCAAGATGTGGTGACGGTGACCTTGGGAAGATGGGACCGTGACGCGGACTGTGACGCGGACACGCGGTCGGAAAACAGTCGACTGGACTCTGGAGGGCTGCTGTACTGGATCTTCTACATCCTAGATCCTTGCGACAGTCTTGCGACACTTCTTGTGACAGCCCCAAGATTCGATTTCCGATGCGGATTTCTGATCGATCGAGCGGATTTCTGCATTTTTACTGATCGGGCGGTCTGTCGACGGTTAGATCGTTCGGTCGACAAACAGTCGACTGGAGGGCTGCTGTATCTTCGACATCCTAGCGACACAAACTAGATTCGGTTTCCGATGCGGATTTCATTTTTTTCTGATCGAGCGGTCGTTCGACGGTTTGATCCGTCGGTAAGTAAACAGTCGACGGAGGGCTGCTGTATCTTCTACATGCTTGCGACAAAATTTAGATTCGGTTTCCGAGTCAGATTTCATTTTGACTGATCTAGCGGTCGGTCGAAGGTCCGATCCGTCGGTTGACAGACAGTTACGACAACCTGAAGTTTAAAATTTTGGATGACGAAAATTTTTGGGGCACCTTGACACTGTTCGAACGACGATGTCGAATTCATGTCTCCATTTATTTTCTGAAAACCTGCTTTACCCCTTTAAGGGAACGAACAGAATTCACTGTTTTTTTGAGAAGATTCTGTGCGGTGGTCTCGCGACAAAAGAATATTCTGCGACAGCGACAAAAATGACCAGTGGTGCGACAAAAAGGACCAGGTACCAACATTATCTCGGATAAGACTGTACGCAGCATTCCCTCCCTGACGCCTCGACCTCACGAAAACCCCATGCGAGTGCGAGTAGCCGACGGCGCGTCGTACGATGTCAACACGTGCGTCCGCCCTCGACTGCAAGCGGAGACCACCAAGGGGTTGTAGTACGTCAAGCAATTGGAGCTCAGAGTGATGCCCATTGATCTTTGCGTGGATATCATCCTTGGAGGACCTTGGCTAGCCTCCCACTCCCCAGTCACCCTGGATTACTCCCGATGGGGTTCCATCCGGTTTGGTTCTGGAAGCAAGAGAGTGGTCATTACAGGCTGCTCGCCGGGAACGCCAGACCCCTCAAGACCCAAGGATAAGGCCATGGCGCTGGTACAAGGAGTCTTGTTGGACCCCAAAAGGGTACGCAAGGACCTTCGAGCCCTCCAATCTAAGGATGAGTGTGCCTTCGTGGTGTACCTGGCACCCGACGGCACCTTCGGGGCGGTCGCCTGTGACGAAGATGCCGACGCCGAGACCAAGCCCAAGGACGCTTCGTCCGAGCATCGCGTCACGTCTAGCTCTGAGCAGCAAGACGCCCAAGTCGCGGGCGCCATGGACTCCTCCCAAGCGGATCTGGGTGAAACGGACGCGCCTGCGCTGATGTCCGCGTCAGACACCGACTCCGAAGCCGAGGACGCTCTACTCCTCCGGGAATCTGTGCGGCCCAGCCCAGGCACCAGTGACGAGGACCACTTGGATAAGGTTTACGCAACAGTGGAGTCCACCCGCCCACAAAACTTTGACGTGGTCGCTCTGGAGGGTGCTGTTGGTCCCCCTGCGGACAATGCGCCATCCAACAACCTACATCTGGGGTTCTTCCAGAGCAAGCGGGAAGCTTTGGGAGCATTTGCTCTATTACCTGAGCACGTACGTGCCCAGGCAATCGACGACCATGCGCAAGGGAAACCACCCACCTGGCATGCCGAAGCCGCAGCCGCGCTGGAGCAGGGAAGGCGCTTACTCCGCGAACGTCGGCCGCGGCGCAAGCGTGTGCGCTGGAGCGACGAGAAGCCCCATATGAAAGGTTTATCTCAAGAGCAGGCCGCTCCAGTGGCTGAGGAATCACCGTCACCGCCGCCCAAGCCCCACGCCATGAAAGAGGAGGAGCCGGACGAGATTGACGAGACAGTGTCCCCAGAGATATGGCAACAGCTGCGCGACCTTGAGGAGGAGTTCAGGGACGTCATATGTACGGAGCTGCCTGACTCCGTCCAAAGCCGCGACTACAAGAACAACATTCGCTTGCGATCCGACTGGAGTGGACAACCGCTACATCGGCGTAACTACAGGTTGTCGCAAGAGGAGCTTCGGCAACTTCGTGCATAACTTGACGAGCTGTTGGCCAAGGGGTACATCCGTCCATCAGCATCTCCCTGGGGCTGTCCGGTACTTATGGTGCCGAAGCAAGCCGAGCAACCCTAAGGAGTTGCGCCTGGTTATCGACTACAGGTCGATAAATGAGATCACGGTCAAGGACAAGTACCCTCTTCCTGACGTACAAACCCTCCTCGATGACCTACAAGGAGCAACCGTCTTCTCCACTGCAGACGCCTTGTGGGGATTCTGGCAAGTTCCCATGGAACAGGAGGACATCGAGAAGACAGCCATGACCACCCACTTTGGAGCTTATGAGTGGCTGGTCATGCCTATGGGACTGAGCAACTCACCGAGCACGTGGCAAAGAATGATGACGCAGTACCTCGGACACCTACCCTTCTGCAGAGTGTTCGTGGACGACATCATGATTTTCAGTGACACACCTGAGCAGCATGTCGGCCATGTACGTGCCGTACTAGCTGCCTGTCGCCAGCACAAAGTATACCTCAAGCGAAGCAAGTTGAAGCTGTGCATGCGAACAGTACGCTTCCTTGGCCATGTGTGCAGTAAGGAAGGTTGTCGTCCCCAACGCGACAAAGTGGCCTCGGTTCGCGACTGGCCAGAGCTCGAGACTGTCACCCACGTGCGCCAATTCCTTGGAATGTGTGGCTTTTACCGGCGGTACATCCAGTCCTTCGCTCACATTGCCCACCCTCTTATAAGAGAGTAATTACTCGCCTCACGAAGATGGGAGTGCCGTGGACTTGGGGCAAGGAGGAGAAAGAAGCCTTCCAACGATTGAAGTCAGCATTGATTTCGGCGCCAATCCTTGCCCTACCGGACCAGCGCTCAGCAGCCGATGGGTCTCGCCCATTTTGCGTGCAGACCGACGCCAGTGCGGTCGCGCTAGGAGGCGTGCTGATGCAACACCTGGGGCGAGGTCTTCAACCGCTGGCTTTCGAGAGCAGACAATTCTCCTCGGCCGAGCAGAACTATCACGCTGGGGAGCGGGAGCTGTGCGCCATCCACCACTGCACCACAGTGACGTGGAGGCATTACCTTATATTCACCGACTTCAAACTCATGGGTGACCACAAACCCTTGCAGTGGCTCTTCGCACCGGCTCGGGAGCTGAGTCGACGCCAGGCACGCTGGTATGAGGACTTGGTGGAAGTGGGCGTGCACCAAATGGAGCACGTACCTGGCCGATGCCTAGTGGTTCCGGACGCCCAATCCAGACGACCAGACTACAAGCAGTCATCCGCCAGGGAGGGGCTCAAGGAGAAGGGCGTGGTCGACCGGGATACAGACGAGCCTCGTCAGAGTGTGCCAAGGGAGCCGGCTGAGAGCTCGACCCCCGCCGATCCCACCTCAGTATTCGGTGCAATCGACGAGGATGACACCGACGAAGAGCCGTCCGAGGAGCCCGCTAAAGTCAAGATCCGTGAAGACCCCATCTCGGTGCTCGACACCACGTTTGATTACCCCGACTCTGAAGACGAGTCTGTACCTCCGGTCAGTCCTCCGTTGGTCGTCGGGGAGCTCACTCATCTGAATGGGCTCACCTGGGTGGAAACCCCCGACCTGTGGGAAGACGCAGCTGAGACGTTGCACACCGCGGAGCGCGCCTTGCATGAAGCCACCCTTACTGGCGTCACTACTCGCTCTCGCTCGCAACCGGAGCAAGCCCCCTCTCCAACCCCCTCAACTCCTCTTAGTCCTTCCCCTCCCAGCAAACAAAGTTCCCCTCCCGCGTCAAGCTCCCACTACGATAACGTGGTAGACCGGCAGGACTGGAAACTGGTAAAGGAGAAGTTCGAAGAGATCTCAGCGCAGTACGGCCCGTTCGACGTGGACGCGTGTTGTGACTCCATGGGCGTCAACCGCCAGGTGGACACCTATTGGACGGAGTGCCTCAAGCAGCAATGGCGGGGAAAGCACGTCTGGTGCAACCCCCCCTACACCAAGGATAGCAACCTCATTGAGAGGATCCTACGCCACTTTATGGCTGAGTGGCGCGCCGACCCAGAGAACACGTCGGCGATGTTTCTACTGCCGGACTATGACGCGTCCTGGCGCACCCTTATCCAGCCCAAGTACGGCCTGCACGTGGTCAAGGTGTTCGACCTCAAGGATGCCAAGGGTCACCCTACATGCTTGTTTGAGTCACCAGATGGAGGCCGACCAGCGCTGCGGTGGCCCGTGCTGCTGGTGTGGGCGCCAGCGGCCAGCCGGACTCGGCCTCGAACGACGAATGCCCGTGCGCCTGCAGCTCAAGGTGCAAGCGAGCCTATGGTTACGACGGGGCCAGCAGCCAAGGCGCGCGCAGCCAAAGGACCACTGAAGGCATGCCAGTTCGTAAAAGCACTACGCGCGGAGTACGAGCGTAGCCCTTACAGTAGGTCGCGGTCTATAAGAAATGGTATCTACAAGAAACCAGCCGCTAGTTTTCTCTCCAAAAGTTAGAAAAAACGGTAAGAAATCACCCGCTAGATTTTCCATGGGAGAGGTCTTGAAAATCCTCCGATTAAGAAAAAACTGACGCTAGACGGATTCATCAACCTAGTCAGTATATATAGTCCAAAATATAGGGTTTGTTTATCAATCATATAGGGCTTATTTGACAGTTAACAGTGTTCATCCACCGCAGTAATCGTCCGCCATACCATGCATGCCACGGGTGGCCGAATTACAAATGTGGAGAATAAAGTATCAGCCCGGCTCGGCAGATAAGAAATCAATGCTGAGATCCAACCTACCTGTCATCTCATGTCGAAATTAAGAAAAACTCGACGCTATGCGTGACAAATATGGCATCCTCCAATAAGAAATTCACGACGCTAGAGACGAGAATCTGGGACCGTCAGATTAAGCTACCAGCGCTAGCGAAATTTTTACTTTTTCTTATAGACCGCGACTTACTGTACCTCACGATGTTAAAGGGAGAGCTTTTAGCCGCCCCGCACCAGCGCACGGACACCTTCCGCATGGTTGACGACATGATCTGGCGCATCGCGGAGGGACGCTACCAGCTGGTGTTGTCGTCCGACTCTCCCCTTCGAGAGATAGTCATGCGTGAAGCGCACGAGTCTCCCGCGGCGGGGCACACCGGGCGAGATAAGACTCTTGCTCGGATAGTGCGGCGGTTCTGGTGGCCCCGCATGAACAAGGACGTCACCGACTGGGCCCGCTCGTGCTTGATATGCCAGCAGACCCGCCCGAGGAACAGCTATCCGGATGGGCAGCTGAACCCCCTCCAAGTCCCGGCCAGGCTGTGGCAGGTGGTGAGCATTGACTTCGTCACTGGACTGCCACGCACGGAGCGGGGCTACGACGCCTTCGCCACGTTCACGGACAAGTTGTCCAAGATGGTGCACGTGGTCCCCATGCTGTACTCCGACAGCTCGGCTGAGCAAGTGGCACGAATGTACTTCGACCATGTTTGGCGACTGCACGGTGCTCCTATGAAGATCATTTGTGATAGGGACTCTCGCTTCCGTGACGCCTTTATTTCATATGGAATTGCATCGTCTTATGGGGGTGCAGGTGGCCTCCACTACGCCGTATCATCCACAAGGGGACGGCCAAGCGGAGCACACAAACCACACGGTGGAGCGCATGTTGCGCGCCTACGTTGACGCAAACCACCCGGTGGAGTACGCCATTAACGACTCCAGGTCCGCGGTTACTGGATTCACACCCTTCGAGCTTTGCTATGGGCATGCCCCGGCGTCGCAGCTCGACTTCTTCATAGAAGCTGCATTGGCCTCTCGTAGGGGCCGCGCCAAGGGGGGGAGAGGGGACGTCGTGAAGAAAGGCACGGCCCACGAGACCGCCCGGCAGTTTGTTCAGCAGTTGCAGACTGCTCGCGATAGGTTGCTGGTAGCTCAGCAGCAGCAAGTGGCCCAGTATGACGCTCGCCATCGTGCTCGCCAGTACGCAATAGGTGACATGGTGTGGGTGGACGCCACGCATCTCACCCAGCCCGGGGATAGGGGCCTACACAAGAAGTTGCTGAAGAAGCGCCTGGGCCCGATGGAGGTACTGGAGGCCTTCCACAGCGATCGGCAGATGGAGCTCGCCCCCGAGGACCGAGGGGCCCCCGCGGCTTACCGCCTGAAGCTACCACCACAGTGGAAGGTGCACGACGTCTTCACCGTGGATAGACTCACCCCAGTGGAGTCGGGCCATGGCAAGTTCGCGGACAGGAGTGCGGAGATTCCGCCTCCCCCTGTGGACGTAAGCGGTCGTAAGGAGATGGCGGTGGAGTGCATTGAGAGGTCACGCACGAGGAGACGTGGCGGGCGGACATGGACGGAGTACATGGTCAAATGGGTAGGTATGCCGCGCTCCAATGAATGCAAAACTCGCGAGGACCTCGAGTTCGATGGAGTTGGCCGAAAAGGGATACCTAACCGCGCTCTGCAGGAGTTCGAGAAGGTCGAGGCCAAGAGGCAAGAACGTGAAAAGAGCAGAGTCACTCGCAAACGCGAGGAGTCAGCAGGAGCGATATGGATGACGGACCCTGAGGAGTTACAGGCGGACGGAATGGCGTGGATCCCGGAAGAACGAGCCGACGGCGAGGTGGGCACATTCGCGACGGTGTCACCCACTAGTTTCATGCCATCCCAAGGACCTGGTCGAGGAGCAGCACGCCTACAACCGTCTCGACGCCCAATACGGATCTTGGTGTTGTTTTGTGGCACGGGCTCTGTCGAACGACAGTTCAGCAAGCAGTTTCCTGGGTGTGCGGTAGTCTCGGTGGACATCCAGAACCGATGGAAGCCCACTCAGATAGACGTCGACCGGTCAACGCACGCACCTCTCTGAAAAAATGCCAGCCGCCTTTTGATTTTATTATCGCGATAATTTTTATGATAATGAGTGGCAATTTTTTCTTTTGTATGGTATTATTACTGTATTTCTGAGGAGTATTTTGACACGCGTTTCGAGACGAGTAGAGGCTCATCAGTATGGCAAAATCCGGTCGCAAAAAACAGCCGTCTGATCCGCTTCTTGTGAGCGTGGAAATCCACCTACGACAAGTTGTGAGCTGTGCCACAGCAGCACTACGCACGTTGAGTTTGGCGAAAGGGAATTTTACCGCGCTCTCGCAGGGGGCAGCTGGTTCGCAATCCCTCTCTCAGCTTTCCGACTCACAGGTTGTCACAAGAAATCTACTCGAAGCTGTACAGCTGCTGGATACAAAGGCGCGCGCCACAGTAACCACAGCAAGGCGCGCTTTAATCTCGAACAAGGAAAGTCATGAATCTGAGTGCGCAGCGCATCTGGGAACCAAGGATACTAGAAAGGGCCCTAGTGCGAGAACGCTGAGGCGCAAAAATCTTCGGGAATCACGCAGAGTCACACAGTCTGATAAAAGAGACACTGAGCCAACAGACGTTCCAACATCTCGCGTGACGAAACCCTCGAAAAATCAGAGCTCAGATACTTTGGTAGAGACTTGCGCATCTCCAACAGACACAGGAGAACCAGTGACACCAGCCGCCACTTCATCCTTTGTGGCCTTAGGACCTTTGTCCACAGGAACGAAAAGAGCGAAGGGCAGCACTGGTGACAAAGGGGATCGCAAGAATCCCAAGGCAAGAAAATCGCTTACATGGAGAAGAGAGACACACAGCAAACGCTCAGAGTCAGTGCCTGCTATTGAGAAGCAGGCGTCGGGATCCCTGCAGCGTTCGACGTCACTCAGCCCTGAGGGGCGATCCATGTTCTCAGTATACGACCGATAATTTTGCCACAGTAGAGATACTTGAATCAGACACCTTACTTGCTGTGGAAAGGGCATCGTGGCGAGTCCGCTTAACTCGATCCACTGATCAGGCGACTGCTTAACTGGGTGGGGCAACTCCCTCCTGTAACTGAAGTCAGAGACAGTATGTCGTTTGCGAGACTTCAAGCTTTGCTAATCCTAGGACAATATGGTGCCAAGCAGTGGAGACACTATAATCAGCCACAATGTTTACTGTAGACAGAGCATCGCGACAAGCTCACTTCGGAACTCACGCCTTGCCAATCTCAAGACAATATTGTGCCAGCATCTCGATCGCGCCGCTTTTCCCACGAAGGTTTTTCCAGCGGCTGTATTGTGCTGTATTTGCGGTGAGAGGATCCAGAGGACCCGTGGGACCGCGGGGGACGGCTTACCCATAATCCTAAGAACCCGATCAGTCGAGGACTGCTTAGGATCCCACAGAGCCTAGCCACCACTTGCAAGCCTATTCCTCAAGTGTAGTGCTGACTAAAGCCCCTGTCTGTTTAAAGTTCCTGCACCGCATTAGAACAATAACCCTGTGCCACTGCGGAGCGGGTAACTGTTTAGCTCTGCCGTTAGCTTCAGGGTTTGGGGCCTCAACACATCTTTTCAGACCGAGTTCCTTGCTTTGCAAAAGTGTGCAGCTTGAATAGGAGATAACTTGATAGTGGTAATAGGCTAAAAGGGACGGCGCCCTATAAAAGCCCACTCAACGTTATAATTGAGTCCTTTTTCTTTTTCTTTTCTTTTTCTTTTCTTTTTCTTTTTCTTTTTCTTTTTCTTTTTGGAAGCCCACTCACTGCGAAAACATCCTGCACTGGGACTATCGGCAGTTCTCGCCCAAGCACTTTGACGTCATTTGGGCGAGCCCTCCATGCACGGAGTACAGCCAAGCCAAAACGGTAGGGGTACGAAACCTGCGTGGTGCTGACAGGCAAGTGCGGAGAACGCTGGAGATCATCAAGTACCTCCAGCCGAGCTTCTACTGCATCGAGAACCCGCGTGGTCGAGCTCCTCATGGGTTACATACTCGCCGACAGTGCCGACAACGGGTCCACTCCGTCTCCGTCGGAGCCTGAGGCTGCAAAGGATTCCCGGGGACGGGTCAATGCGGAGCCTGCGATTTTTCAAAATCCGACGGGGACGGATCACAACGGATGCTGGGATTTTCTCGGCTCCGCCGGGGACGGACCATGGCGGAGCCTGATTTTTTCCCGGCTCCGCTTGAAACGGGTCCAGAGTGACCACCGAATGTGTAACATGCCTTAATCCTAGGGTAGTCTGGGTGACTGTCACGTGCTGTCCGAAACCCCGACCCGTAGGTTATCTTCGGACTCAATTATTCTTGTATCACATTATTATTCGACCGTTCTGATAACTGATATCCGAAACCCTTAACTCAGGGTTTATGGCTACTGCCCGCCGATACTTGTGACAGTATTGAAATCGCACTCAATACGGTTACAAGTATTGAATTTCAATAATTTTTTTCAGGCACCCCCGGTGGTCCACTGGTGCTACCCCGCATATCTGGGCACAATTATGACCTAAATTTAATTGCTATAATTATGCGCCATTGGTCAATATTCCACTTGTAGGCTTCTGAATGGATGCATAATGCCATAGGGGTAGTGATTTTCTTGATTCCCTAGTTCACAAAGGTATGTCAATTGGCATGATATTTTCAATAATTTTTTAGCAGGGCACATATCTTATGGGGATTGGCCGGCCCGGGGCCGAGAGCAGCGCCCAAAAAGAGCTCCGGGCCGAAAGCGGGCCGGTCGATTTTTCATCCTTAAGTATGGAAAACATTTGAAAATTAGCAAAAACACGTGTTTTTCTTGATTCCGGGCCGAGAGTCATTCTAGGAAGATATGTGCCCTGTTTTTTAGAAACCCACCACACTACCGAATCACGCGCGTAAGCATTCAAATTGAAGGTATACACCATACCCGATCATGTTTAGGTCATGGGGCCCGTTGGCATCTGGTAATTGGTCCCATATAGGTGGAAATGCATTGGGTGCGGGTGCGGGTGCGGGTGGAAATGGCATATTTGGGCGCTTTCCTGCCACCACACCCGACAATATGAATGACACCATTACTGCATTCTATGCATGTGGATAGGCCACGAGCAATTAAACTGACCAAGTATATGTACATATCGAATTTTAGAAGCCTTCGCGGCCATCATACCATGACTTATGTGCTTATGTCACGCGTTCGCGCGGAGGCAATTCAATAATTTTCGTCCTTAAAAAAAGCGAATTTCGGATTTCTGGCGGGTGTGGGTCATGTTCCATCACCGCGCGGGCCCTAATTCATATCAATCACGCAAGTGACTTGCTGGATATCTTCAATACTATCCAATATCGAAACATGATGGTTGGTTTGACCTCCAAGGCCTCGCATTAGGGTCTCTCAAGGGTTTAAGTGTTCAATACTTGTAACAGTATTGAGCAAAATAATTTATTTTCTGGCGTTTTACCCCTCGAAAGCGCGCTCAAAATACACCACCTTAAACGTGATGGTGGCATGTATACATGTTTTCAGAAATTCAAAAGGATCATAAATGAATTTTCAAAGATGTGGTTTGACCTATATGACCAAGTTTAATGCCGGCTACATCCGTTTTGCTTCGATACTTGTAACAGTATTGAAGCACCGGGTAGTAGCCATTTACTCGTTATAGTTTTATATCACAGTAAATGTTATATATCTAGCAATTCTACCTACTCAGCCACGCTCGCCCCTCTACAACTTTAGCCAGCCATTTAGTGGCTTTGAATCAAAACCACTTTCGGCAAGTGGTGAGCCTATAACCTACTGGAATGTCCTAGTGACACAGTGAAAACGCTGAACGCTGCAAGGTTTGAGCGAGGCTATCGGGTATCATAAAAGATAGAATGAATACACGACTCTCAGGCTATATCAAGCTCTGAGGCCGTCACTAGGCGATCATATCGTGTGTCACAGTCTAAGCTACCGAAGTCGAACTACGGAGTACACGGGTAGGAAGTCATTTTACTATCACGGTCATCGTCATACGGCATACGATACTGAACTACTGAATCTCTGAGGCTATACTGTGAGTTGATGCCGGTTGGAAAAGTTGCAAATAACTCATAAATACTGTCCAAAAGTTGGTACAAGCCATATTATCTCCCCCCCAACATGTGCCGCACAATTCAAATATCCGAATGCGAGCGCGAGCGAGCGAAAAAAGACCAAAACTGTCGTAATGCGCAGCTAAAAACGGTCCCGTCCGAGGACGCTAACCCGCAAAGCCGCAAATATCACCAAAACAAGTCCGTAAAGCATATCCGAAGTGCGCAACGAAGTCCGAAAGCCGTTATCCACAGGTCCTGACGTTGCATGTTGGGTCTAACTAGTCGTGCGCCATGCCACAACTAATCACACGATTAATCGCATTTTGGGGTGTCCGCGATTAATCGCGACTAACATTTTGAGTGTGGGGAGCCCCATTGCCCGCGATTAATCGCACGATTAATCGCATTTTGGGCTGTCCACGATTAATCGCGACGAGCGACTAGTCAGACCCAAGTTGCATGCGCGAGCGCGAGCGAGCTAAAAAGGCGGTCACATGCCCAAGATACCAAAATGTCGGGACTCCCCGCTGCGGGAGGGATGCCGGGCAGATCCCAACACAATGTGTACAGTATGTCATATTGATATACTTATTTTCAATTATGGCCTCCTGTCACAATAACCGCACGAGACCAGCGCCACCACCATAGGGGCGCATCGCAAAAACCCCACAGGCACCCCCAGTACTACCCCCCAAGGGTCGCACGCCACACAGAACAACCACCCATGACACCCACAGTGCCGACGCCACTATGTCACCACGACGCCACCACCTCACGTCCCCGCTGGCAGCATCGACCACCACGCCGACCCTTCATTACAAATATCGCCATACCAGATCAACGGCAGACCCGCACTCACGCCAATGGCACCCGAAATCGCCCGCTACGACCGTACCATCAAAATACAAAGCCGCGAACGATCGCGAGAGCTAGAATACCAATAGTCGTCTGTAGCACCGAACAGACACCACGCATGACGAAATGCCGCGAATGACATTATAACCTGTCACCACTCGCGCGCGCACCCTGAACGTATCTATAAGGCCCTAGTCCAGTGCCCGTGAAACTCATTCTGAACCTTTAGAAAACACCTCAGTGCTGTAACTGTGGAGCCCGAATAATTTAACTTAAATCTGTCTTCTCACTTGCAACCTTGAAGTATTGGATAGCCCTTGCTAGTTAGATTCAGCTCAAACAAGCACGTAAAGGCGTACGGCTAACTGTCCAGAAGCGCGCGAACCGAGTAAACGGCCAAGATTCAGCAAGTCAGCCCGCGCTCGCGGTAAGCACTATCACGTGACGCGACCCACCGTTCGTACGGGGGAAACTCCCCATATGGCGCACGACACGTCGCTGCGCTTACTTCCCTTGTCTGGATTCTGAACCTATCAATTAAGAAATTAAATTATTCACCTACAAGCGCCCCCACCACACGCTCGCGTCCCCGACATCAGGCCACGCAACGGGCACGCCGCACGCAGACCCCTACGTCAACAACACGAGGTCACCACCAGCACCAACAAGGCCATCACCCCGCAGCCGATAAGCACGCACGCCCCGCATGGGCAACGCACTCAACAACACCGCCACACTCCCACCAGCGCCAACCGCAGCACGTTAGCGCGACACTCCCAGGACCTTGTCCTCTTACTCGGTGTAAATGTTGTATTATTATTATGGCTGGGATATACTGAAATACTCTCAACTCTGGCCGAGACCAGACACTAGAGCTGTGGCCGCTGCGCGGCCGATCGCGAGTTTCGACACAACAAGAATGGAAAGCAGCTCGTCGAAACCTCCGGTCTAGTACAGAAAAAATCCTTTAAAAAGTGGAGAGAAAAATCGCGTCCCGAGGCTAAGCCAGAGTAGCTGGCGTGGGATATGGCGCGCGCACGAATCGGCGAATCGTCATCCGATCGACAGCTCAGACGAGAGTTCCAACTTCTATACTTCTACGATTTGGTCTCTCGTCTGTCCAAGTGTCCATCTGTACAGTATGAATCATCGTGGTGCATGTCGATCTACCGTCCGTAGCGTACCGGTAGGAAATTGACGTTAGCATTCAAAAGTATCGATCCCATAAAAGTGACAAATGCACCTTGAAGCTTAATCTAGAAGTATCCTATAGTATTTCCTACGCTTGCAGTTGCGAACACCAGTTGCGAACACCAACCTCACACCTCAAGGACACTCCGTAGTACACCCGATTGAATATGTCTCGCCAGCAGAAGGAAAACATGACCCCATCCTCCCACAACTCATATGACTCCGTAAATGAAGTTGTACAACATCTGAGCCAAGGTCTTGTCGAAAAAACAGACCAAGTTCGAGATTGCGAGCAAAGGTCTCTCCAGCTGAATTCCCGCGTGAGCCAGCTGGAGGTAGAAGGCCACAACCTCAAGACCGTCACCGCGAAGCTTTCGGCGGAGAATATGGAACTCAAGACCGTCACCGCGAAGCTTTCGGCGGAGAATATGGAACTCAACACCGTCACCGCGAAGCTTTCGAGTGACCTGGCCGCCTTCATGAAGGAGATGTGTACGAATCAACGTACTAAACCAATCTAAAGAGGTACGCTCCCACATCGCGAAATCGATGACAAGTGCCTGAGGGTTGGAATCGTGTCGTACCTCGGAATTATTGCTTGCTTGGAAATGATCTTGAAATTTCTCACAACACTTGTGCTTTACGACAGGTGCACGATGCGCTCTCTGCACCTACATACACTGCCTGCACTGCCTACAACCTGTACGCAAGCCCTCATGCCTCACAAATGCGTAAACGAACGCATGCATCTTACTGGTTTGTGAGCGCTGAAAGGTCAGAGGAAACGAAGGCGGCGAAACATATTGGAAAGAGTCTAATTGGACCAACTTAGAAGATTCAAAGAGGAAAGTTTTAGAGAGATGTTTGGAGTTTTGGTCGCTATCTATGTTTAAATTTGTGAATATGTAAATAAGTGTAAATAAACAGATTTTGAAGTCCTCCTTTCCGAAAACATATCTCATAACGTTTGATTGTTGCCTTTAGTGTTCCTCTTACGTGTATTCTTTATGCTAGAACTGGAACGTTGCGCCTTCGCTCTGCAAGGCAAACTGAAAATCCTGAAAAGTGCACGACAAGGACAGTCCCCAATACTTTCAACTTTTGCGATCAGAGAGATTTTGAAGTTGTTTCAGAGAATGTCGCATAACGTTTTATTGTTGCCTTTAGTGTTCCTATTACGTACTTGTATTCTTTATGCTAGAACTAGGATGGAACGTTGCGCCTTCGCCCTACAAGGCGAACTGAAAATCCTGAAAAGTGCACGACAAGGGCAAGTACTGTACTTTCACCTTTGCGACCGGAGAGAATTTGAAGTTGTTTCCGAAAACATCGCACAACGTGCCATTGCCTTTTGTGTTTCTTTTGCTTGTATTCCTAATGCTAGAACTGGAATGGAACGTTGCGCCTTCGCCCTACAAGGCGAACTGAAAATCCTGAAAAGTGCACGACAATGGCAACCCCCAAGATAAAAGGTAGGAATGCAAACGCTTATATCACCTGTACTAATATAAGCTATAGTAATGTTGAGCTATCAGGTCGTCTTGGCTTTTGGCTTCAGCAGTTTGATGAGAATACATCAAGTGTGGAGAGTCGGGCGGGTCTCATCAAGGAGAAATGACCTACTGCCCCAACGTATATGTTTCCTTAGTATATACCGATCGACAGGCCACACGATATTGTTAGTTCGTTACATATCAAGCCCAATTGCACTTATCCTTCCATGTTTCAACGTTGATGGTTAGCAAGATCGCGTAATTGTACCACATAATATATACCCGATTAAATATATTCCGCAGCATCCCAACACGGGCTACGATATCATATAGTACTCCTCAACATTAGTAGTTCCAGGTGTCCCTCACGCTTTACACCATGCCAATGTACCGTGTAACCGTACAATCCAACAATCATCCAAATCTCCTAGTAGCAGTAAACTGCACTTGCTGAAATATATTGTTCGCATTTCAAAGCATGTGTCTATATCCTTCCTCGCTGATGGTACATCTCTGCGTATTTTGATTGGCAAATGCCAGATACATCATTATCTGTCCAATACTAATTAGGGAGATGATATAACGTCGTCTTAGACTCTAAATTCTAAATGATTTTGCCCCCAACAATTACCTGTGCCTCGGCTGCCTAGGGAATTAACACCCATGGGGGCGAATTCTAGAGAAACGAGCCACACCAAACTCCTTGTCTCAGCTGAATGCAGGAAACTCTTGGCGTCCTGTTCCGTCCCTTCTGCTTGCCCCCGTGCGGTCTTTTCTTTTCGAACTAACCATCCGACTCGTGCCCCGTCTACCTTTAGAATTCACCCCAAGCGTGGGCGAATTCACAGGAAACCAGCTACACCAAGCTCCGTAGCTCGACTGGATGCAGAAAACTCCTGGTGCCCTTTTCCGTTTCTGTTGCTTATCTCCCTGCTGAAAGTTGTTCCCTGGTTGTTGCGCGCGAGCACGTCCCTCCACAAAAACGGTCCTTGGGCGCAGCAAGCGAGCCAGAGTCGAATATTGGCAGGCAACAACCATATCGGCCAAATTCAGCAACGCCGAACCCACGGCCGAACTGAATTCGGCGTCCCTTGCTGCCCCGTTGCTCCTCCTCACTGTTCTGAATGCCGTACTCTTGCTTTGCCCTCGACAAGTCGGCCTCCTATTCAACTGTCGACCCGACCGGCAGTGAAGTGGAGCCCGGAAGACGACGAACGGACAAAAGTGGAGTTCTTTAAAACAGCAACCGTTCGACCAAAGTCAGCTTCGACAGTGCCTCGACTTTGTTGAATTCTGAGTCCCCTCTCGTCAGCCACGATTGTTTCTCAGCACAGCTGAATCCTGGGTCCTTTCATGTCTCGCTTCTCTCACTGAGCTGAATGTTGCCTTCCTGCCGATTGCCCTTGGAGCATCTTTTCTTCGAGACAACAAATTGACACGGCTTCGGCAACGACGGCAACCGCCTCGTCGAAGTTCAACCCCGACAGCCCTCCTTTCGGGCTGAAGTCTGCAACTTGGCACTCGCCCGCTGCTTTCTCAACGCTTCCGCGTACGACCGAAGACCACCATCTGAGTGTGGTCCCCGCTGGAATGTTGCCGCATTCCCCCCGAGCCGAAGACCACCACCTGAGTGTGGTCCCCGCAGGAATGTTGCCGCATTCCCCCTGAGCCGAAGACCACCACCTGAGTGTGGTCCCCGCCCGAAGACCACCACCTGAGTGTGGTTCCCGACCGAAGACCACCACCTGAGTGTGGTCTCCGCAGGAATGTTGCCACATTCCCCCAGAGCCGAAGACCACCACCTGAGTGTGGTCCCCGCCCGAAGACCACCACCTGAGTGTGGTCCCCGCAGGAATGTTGCCGCATTCCCCCCGAGCCGAAGACCACCACGAGGTGTGTTCCCCGCCCAGACCACCACCTGAGTGTGGTCCACGGGAATGTTGCATTCCCCCCGAGTGAAGACCACCACCCGAGAGTGTGGTTCCGCCCGAAGACCACCACTGAGTGTGGTCGCCCCGACCAAAGACCACCATCGAGGTGTGGTTCACGCGGGAATGTTGCCGCATTCCCCCAGGGCGAAGACCACCACCTGAGTGTGGTCCCCCGCCCGAGACCACCACCTGAGTGTGGTCCCCGACCAAAGACCACCACCTGAGTGTGGTCCCCGCAGGAATGTTGCCGCATTCCCCCCAAACCGAAGACCACCACCTAAGTGTGGTCCCCGCAGGAATGTTGCCGGGCTTAGGCACATTCCATCTCACACTTCATTACATTGAGAGCACCGCGCTCGAACCACAAGACCGGTATGTCTGAAAACTCCTGAATATCGACTAACCAACAAACGGTATGGACGGTGGGAAACAGGTCAGCTGCTATCCACCTAAAACCACGGTAGCCACACGCAGCCAGTCGCTGCTCCGCTCCCCACGAACGCGGAGCCCATCGCCCTCCAGTTCCGATTCCGAGTCGGAAGCCACCGACAGCTCATACACCTCCGACGACGACGACTGCGCCAGCATGTCCGCCACCGAACGCACACGCATGCCCACCCTGTGCGCAGAAACCTACGACCACGGGGACTTCGGACCCTTCTTCCTCGGCATCAACAACTTCCTCCTGTCCACAATCATGGCCAAGGGTGTAAAAAGCGGCACCGACGTGGACGACGAAGCCGTCAACATGATGAAGAATCAACTCTATCAGTACGCGCTGCCAAATATGACGCGCCACCCCGATGGAGAATGCCACGAGGTCTTCATCTTCCTATTCGAGACCCCTCATGGCGACCCTCCCCTGCCACTGGTCGAGGACGTCTTACGGGACGAGTCCATCCACCACCCCGACACGGGCTTCGTCAACCACCCGCTCACGGTAGTTCGCACAACGCCGTTCCAGGTGCTCGACACCATCACGGACCCGCGCGCGCCCGCGATCTGCTTCGACGCAGCATGAAGGGTGGTGATCCATCGCCTGCGCATCCGGTTCGCCGGCCCCTCCTCCAGCCAGGCCTACGCACTGATGCCCGAGCTGAAGTTGGGCAAGGAGGAGGACCCGAACGCGCTACACTCCCGGCTGAAGATCCTGCATCCTGGCTACCCGGGTAAACCGCGCCTACGAGGTCAATGAGCCCCTCATCACCACCTTCAACGCCGCCACCTTCCTCCTCCAGGCGCTGCCCGACACCCTCCGCTCGGTCGTGCAGGAACGGTTGAACCGTTCTGGTGTGGGACATGAGGAGTTCACGACCGACCAGATGGCTGACATCGCCACCACGGCCTACAACGAGCTCCTCCGCTTCAAGGGTCAGGCAATGAAGAACCGGGTGATGATGGACAACCTGAATGGCTTCATCAACTCCCAGGTGGGCGCCACGAAGCAAGCTTACCTCGCCGAGATAAGCGCCCTCCCCACGCCTGCCGTGCGAGGAGCTCCCCAGGCCCCCATCAATCCAGCACCACCAACACGCAGAAACCCGCTGCCTCGTACACCCACGCCCCCAGCCATTCTCCCACCGCCACCCACCTCAAGCCGGAGGCCCATCCACCCCGACGGCCACGCTCAGGTTGAACGCAAAAGGCCAGGCCTTGGTCCAACGACCCCGCGGCACCACCCCATCTCACGCAGCTGGAGTCATTTCCCCGGAGGACGCGTGCAAGTACTGCAAGGGCCCCGTCAACCACTTCCACGCAGGTCCCGACGGCAGCATCTCCGCCGAGAACTGCCATTTCTCTGGCAAATCACGGTGGGCGAACGACAAGTGGGCCCCCAATCAGCAGAGAATGCCTCCGCAGGTGCAGTACCTCCATCCCCTGCTGCTGGCCAACATCGGCAGAGTGGACAACCGTCAGACACCGCTGTCCTTTGCCGAGTTCGAACAGCTGTACTGCGAGCCCGCGGAGTCCACTCAACCCCATCCAGGCGCACCCCACAGGCGCGCAACCCCCTGGCAGTTACCACGCAGTCGCCCCGCGGAACACCACCCCGGAAGCCATCGTGCACTTCCACTCATACGCCACCACCAACGAGGATTACCCCACAAATTTGTACGAGGACCTCGCCAGCGCCGACGCACCGGACCCTGTTTCGCCACCACAGCCCCCAGCCACCGACACCTACAGCGCAGACTCGGTCCAGCAGCCCGCGCACAATCCCCCTGCCGCCGAACCCCGCACGCTCGATCCCGTGATCCCTGAGTGGCCCCGGCCCGGCTACTTCGACGCCACTGGCCACCTGCCACATCTCGCAGGGGCGGCCCTAAAAAACGCCCCCCCCCGACGAGATCGCCCTCATGCTACTGGAGCCGTCGTGCCCCATGTTTTTCTTCCAGTACTGGCTCGATGACATTGCCCAAGGTGCCCCGCCAGCCGTCTTGCTGGTCACATACGACCAACGCAACACGGGCGTCACCATAGCCCGCAAGCAGATCGCAGGGTGGCCCATCCCCATCACCGACAGCAACGACACCTTGCACGCCAGGCACAACTGCGCCAGGGATGGTCGTCGCACAATGCTGGAAGAAACCCCAGCACCTGACCACCCCAACCGCCTCCACACGCTGTCCAAGGCAATCGAGAAGCTAGCTAGACGACCGCGTAGACCTGCTCCAGGACTTATACCACAAGGTGCAGGACCGTGACCAGACCCTGCTGGCGTACGTCACCGAGGAGCCCCCCCACGCTATGTACGTGGGAGTACGCCTCCTCCCCCAGGACGACGTAGCTACGCTGAAGTACCCCCGACGCTCCGACGACGACAGCTGCCTTCGGAACATCACCACGATGTCCCTCCTCACCCCGCTTGCCCCATGGGTGGAGCAAGTCATGCGCCGCCTTCAGCAGGACCTGCAGCGTCCTTTCAGCGACCTCCATCCTCTCGCACCATTTCCACCAGGCGCTATACCAGCCCCAAACCCACCATGGCCAGGGTATAACAACCCTGGCTACGCACGCACTGATTACACCAGTGTCGAGGGCGCGCCCACTTTCGTGATCACGTCCTCCCTCGACTCGGACACCAACAAGTCCGAGTCCGTTGAAGAATCTGTCCATGACGCTGATGACGACATGGAAGTGGAAGTGGAACAACCCGCTCCGGCTGCACCGTGGTTTCAACAACACCTTCCGCTCACCAGCCCTCCTATCCCTCGCAACTACCATGAAGCAGGCGTCTTCGCCATCCAAACCTCGCAGTGGTCCACACAGACGGGCATGATCTTCACGCAGGCTGACTACAACAGGAACCTGCACGCCCAGCAGCACGAGCTCCAGGTGCAGCATGAATACAATGAGATCAACCGCCTCATCTGCACCAGCGAGCCGCCCACCGATGGCTTCCAGCGAATCACGTACATCAACGGGATGCCCCTCAGATGCACGATCCACACGGTCGGGCGAGTGGAGCCTGACGCAGACGGTTACGCCAGGTGTTGCATCGTCCATCGGCGCATGGAGGCCCAACCAGAGAAGAAGGCTTTCTTTTTGCGAAGCGGGCCGCATTTGGAAATTTTACTGGCCCACTTTCGACCAGCCCGGCCAATCTTCAAATTTGCCCAAAATTTTAATTTTAAGTATGGCAAAATCATAAAAATCGCATAATTTTCACGAAAATTTTCATAATCGGGACCCTTGAGAGACGGCCCGCATCCAACAATCGAACGGCCCGCAACCGGCCCGGGCTGACTTCAAACGGCCCCGGGCCGGCCTCTCACGGTAAGCCTTCTTCCCTGGGCCCAACTCATCGCCCAGGTGGCCCACGACGCCTGGCATGGCATCTCCACAACCCCCGTGAACGCTGACGCCAACAACGATGACGAAGCAGACAGCAACGCCGGCGCCGTCAACGACGACGGGGCCGCCAACACCACGTTGTCATGCATGGCCCGCACACGGATGAACCAGCAGCCCCTCCCTGCCTCATTCGAGCGCACAGGCTCTCCAGGGGGTCACAGCGGTGAGCACACCGCCCCCGTGGCAGTACGCTCTCGCCTCCCCACACGAGATGATGCCACTCCCACCCAACCGACCACCATTGTGCCGCACCAGGAGCATGACGCCGCACAGATGCTCATGGAGGCATCATACACGGAAGAATCGCTCGAGTCCTGCCTGTTGGTTAGCGCCTTGATATCCGACACCCAGCACGTTCCCAGGGAGGAAGTCGTCAGACTCACCACCAAGGGCGCTGCCAGCAAGTCGAAGGAGCACGCACGCTTCTTCGGGCGCACCGCCATCTGCTACACGGTGTTCAACAACGACGCCAAGAAGGGCATGCTCTTCTTCAACCAGCGCAGTGGGGTGTTCCAACAATATCATTGCATCATCGTGGACACCGGTTCGATGGTCCTGGCCATGAACCGCCGCCATGTGCAGGCCCTGGGCCTCAGCGTACGCACAGGCACCACCATCGTGGACACTAGCCTTGGCAGCGCAGGCACCCAGACGCACCAGTCATGGGGCAGCGGCGAACTCATGATAGTCGCCAGTCCCGGCACCTCCCATGAGATCGTCGTCCTCGACGTTCCGGGCATATCCCCAGACGCCGACGTCAAATTTGACGTGCTCCTGTCCGTGCAGGTCCTGCACGCCATGTCAGCAGGCATCCTGCCCGCTGTCCCAGGCCGAGGCGCAGCACTGGTGTACCACCCCCACAACGGCAGTGGAGATTTCACCACCAAAGCCTACCTCCCGCTACCCACCCTAAAGCCCAGCAACGAGGTGGAAGACTCGTACTTCAGCGCTCATACGGGTGCCATCCGTGCGGCAAGCGAGAATAACCTGCGCAACGACCAGCAGCCACGTCGTCCTCACACAAGGCCACTCTACGTCGCGGCGCTACTATGCATCCTCCTCGCCTCATTCCTCACCTCAGCATCGGGCGCCCTCCTGGACAACCAACAAGACGCTGGGGTAGGCACCCACCACGCCACTCCAGTGGCAACGGCAGTAATGTGCCTCATCATCGTCGCAGCGCTGTGCACTCTACTCACAGCGCAAGGCACCCGGGTAAGAGCGCCTTCGCCACAGTCGGAGTGGAGTTCCTGGGCTTCCTACTCAGGCCGGGACGCATGGAGGCAAATCATCAACCCCCAGCGTGCAAACGCCGCAGCCAACAGCACCCCGCCAACGACAGGCACTGTCGAGCAGCCGGTCGCCGCGGAGGAGGACGCCTATACGGTGTCAAGGCAGCACGACCGGCTGATATACGGTGAGACGCTCACCGACACGCCCGGTGACAGCCAACCACAGCAAGAACCCACATCCATCAATCCCTCTACGGTCCCGCAGTCCGTGCACGACGTTTTCCGCGCCCTGACCAATCGCAGCACCTATATCGACGACCCCCCCACGCTCCGCCCACCTCTCGCCCGCACTCATCCAACACCCCCTTCAACGACACCAAACCGCGGAACCTGCGGGTCCTGCACCGTAAAAATTGGCAGCACCCACCACAAGTTCGGATCGCACCAGTGCGCAGTGTCCGGCACCAAGATCGACATGGTTGCCAACTGCTACCGCCCAGCCGCCCACCTCCCGCAGACGATCCAACAGCAGGTCGCCACGTTGATGTTTATCAACACCATCAAAGTGGCGCAGGGGTTCATGCCCATGACGTGGGACCTTTTTATCTCCCAACGCCAGCGCACGGTTCACACACACCGCTTCCGCATCAACCACACCACGCCCAACCACGTGCCGACCGCCGCCCGCGCCCACATCCACAACGACGCCCGCGCCAACGCCGGAATCCCGGTGGCACAGTCGGCACGCCACCGACACCAACAAGCACGAAGACACGGCCGCTCCCCTCCAGTGCCCACATGGTCCCTGGTTATACTGTGCTTGGCCTGCATCGCCCACCCATCAGCAGCTCAGGGGGCCACCGACTGCCACGACACCACCACCCCAGTGGAGACGATCGGCTCCACCATGTCGCCCCTCGTGAAAACAGCCGTAATCTTGAACCCCACACTCATCGCCGCAATCGCTATGGCAGCAACCCTAGCCGCAATACTGATCGCCGTCGTCGTCACCTACCGCTCGTCACGGGCTGCTACACCAGCACTCACAAGATCAGACAGCGCAACAAGCCTTGCCCGCCAACAACAACAGTACACAGGCAACAATACAGACAGGCACATGCGACCTTCGCCATCCCGTTTAAGGACGAGACCAAGGTGGCTTACCAGCGACCGAGGAAGTACAGCCCAGGGGAGCAGGAGATCATCGACCTGCACTGCAAGGAGCTACTGGAGTACGGTTTCATTGAGCCGGCCTCGCAGCACTGCAGACACGCCAGCAACGTGGTGGTCGCAGGGAAGAAGGACCATGACACTGGACAGTGGACCTCGACGAGGTTCTGTGTCGACCTCCGGAACACGAACCGGTTGTCGCTGAAGGACAACACGCTGCCTCACCGTCCAGAAGAGCTCTACCAGCGCGTGGCCAAAGCCAAGTTCAAGACTACTCTGGACGCGACCAAGGCGTTCCACCAGATTCCCATGACCACCGAGGAGGACAGGGACAAGACAGCGTTCTGGTGGGGCAATCAGCTCTATCGTTACACTTCCATGCCATTTGGAGCAGCTGGAGCGACCGCTGCCTTCATCAGGATCATGGACTACGAGTTGCGTCACCTGCAACATTGTACGGTGGCGTACGTTGACGACGTGTGCATATACTCAGACACCGCTGAGCAGCACATCAAGGATGTAGAAGCCGTGCTTCGCACCTTGGGGGATGCAGGGATCCGACTGCACTCGGGCAAGTCAACCTTTGGGTCAGCCACCGTGGACTTCTTGGGCTACCGCATTGGCCACAACACCATTGGTGCGCAGGACATCAAGTGTAAGGCCATCCAAGAGTTGCCCAAGCCCGAGGACAAGACTGGGGTGCGCTCCATCCTTGGACTCATGAACTACTACAAGGGCTTAGTGGGGGAGCCCATGGGACCCAATTACTCAGAGATGGCCCGACCACTGAACGACCTGCTCAGAAAGGATGTGTTGGACGTCAAGGAAGCTTGGGGGAAGGAGCAGGACCAGGCGTTGCAGGCATTGAAGGACGCTTTATGTTCGGGGAGGTGTTTGAAGCCCATCGATTATAGCAAGCCCATCTTCCTCTACACGGACTGGAGCAACCATGGCATTGGTGCAGTGCTGGGCCAGAAGGACGAGAACGGCGTAGAGCACATCTGCGTGGTGATCAGCCGCTCGCTGTCGAAGACTGCGAGACAGTACGCGAGTTTCCAGGGTGAGATGCTGGCAGTGGTGTGGGCAATCCGCACTTTGCGCCAGTACCTGCACGGGGTTCACTTCACGCTGATAACCGACCATTCGCCGCTCACGACCCTCATGGAGAAGGGGGACCTGCAGGGCCAACACCTGCGCTGGGCCATCAGTCTTCAGGAGTTCGAGTTCACGGTCCAGTACCGACCAGGTCCGAAGAACGAGAACGCGGATGTGCCATCCAGGTACCCGCTGCCCAGCACAGCAGACGAGACTGGTGCCCGCTTGGACCGAGAAGGGGACCGCGCGCGGGAAGCAGGGCATGCCGAGAGGCTGATGCGCTGCTTCGCAGGCACCATCTGCTTAGAAGTGACCAGGGAGCCACCGCTTGGTCCAGAAGTGAGCCCAGAGGCACAGGTGGCCAACTACTGCGAGAAGATGGTCAGGGAGCAGCTGGGGACCAGCGCAGTCCATCGACTATTTGATGTACACTACCAAGAGGAGTTGGAGTGCAACAAGGGGGTTATGTTTGACACTGACCACCCAGAGGTGGCCAGGTGCTCTGGCAGGCTGACGCGAGTCGCCTGGGATGCCCTCAGCCAGGTCCAGCCGGTCAGGGGCATGCATTCTGGAGGCTCCCCAGCGATCTACGGCGAATGGCGTGGATCCCGGAAGAACGAGCCGACGGCGAGGTGGGCACATTCGCGACGGTGTCACCCACTAGTTTCATGCCATCCCAAGGACCTGGTCGAGGAGCAGCACGCCTACAACCGTCTCGACGCCCAATACGGATCTTGGTGTTGTTTTGTGGCACGGGCTCTGTCGAACGACAGTTCAGCAAGCAGTTTCCTGGGTGTGCGGTAGTCTCGGTGGACATCCAGAACCGATGGAAGCCCACTCACTGCGAAAACATCCTGCACTGGGACTATCGGCAGTTCTCGCCCAAGCACTTTGACGTCATTTGGGCGAGCCCTCCATGCACGGAGTACAGCCAAGCCAAAACGGTAGGGGTACGAAACCTGCGTGGTGCTGACAGGCAAGTGCGGAGAACGCTGGAGATCATCAAGTACCTCCAGCCGAGCTTCTACTTCATCGAGAACCCGCGTGGCCGAGCTCCTCATGGGTTACATACTCGCCGACAGTGCCGACAACGGGTCCACTCCGTCTCCGTCGGAGCCTGAGGCTGCAAAGGATTCCCGGGGACGGGTCAATGCGGAGCCTGCGATTTTTCAAAATCCGACGGGGACGGATCACAACGGATGCTGGGATTTTCTCGGCTCCGCCGGGGACGGACCATGGCGGAGCCTGATTTTTTCCCGGCTCCGCTTGAAACGGGTCCAGAGTGACCACCGAATGTGTAACATGCCTTAATCCTTGGGTAGTCTGGGTGACTGTCACGTGCTGTCCGAAACCCCGACCCGTAGGTTATCTTCGGACTCAATTATTCTTGTATCACATTATTATTCGACCGTTCTGATAACTGATATCCGAAACCCTTAACTCAGGGTTTATGGCTACTGCCCGCCGATACTTGTGACAGTATTGAAATCGCACTCAATACGGTTACAAGTATTGAATTTCAATAATTTTTTTCAGGCACCCCCGGTGGTCCACTGGTGCTACCCCGCATATCTGGGCACAATTATGACCTAAATTTAATTGCTATATCAAGGTAAGGTTTGCGCGGAGTCCAAAAATGCAAAAACTTTTCAAAAATCTTTTATTTGATAAATAGGTTGCCCGGTACACCCTGTACATATTGCGCACTTCAGGTATCAAATTGACCACGTGAATGAAAAGTTATGGTCGATACCGCTCGGTCACCCCCCATACTTAACCATACTTAAGCGCAAACTTAAATCGCTCGTATCTCAAAATCTAGATTTTGAAAAGTTTTTGCATTTTTGGACTCCGCGCAAACCTTACCTTGATATGCGCCATTGGTCAATATTCCACTTGTAGGCTTCTGAATGGATGCATAATGCCATAGGGGTAGTGATTTTCTTGATTCCCTAGTTCACAAAGGTATGTCAATTGGCATGATATTTTCAATAATTTTTTAGCAGGGCACATATCTTATGGGGATTGGCCGGCCCGGGGCCGAGAGCAGCGCCCAAAAAGAGCTCCGGGCCGAAAGCGGGCCGGTCGATTTTTCATCCTTAAGTATGGAAAACATTTGAAAATTAGCAAAAACACGTGTTTTTCTTGATTCCGGGCCGAGAGTCATTCTAGGAAGATATGTGCCCTGTTTTTTAGAAACCCACCACACTACCGAATCACGCGCGTAAGCATTCAAATTGAAGGTATACACCATACCCGATCATGTTTAGGTCATGGGGCCCGTTGGCATCTGGTAATTGGTCCCATATAGGTGGAAATGCATTGGGTGCGGGTGCGGGTGCGGGTGGAAATGGCATATTTGGGCGCTTTCCTGCCACCACACCCGACAATATGAATGACACCATTACTGCATTCTATGCATGTGGATAGGCCACGAGCAATTAAACTGACCAAGTATATGTACATATCGAATTTTAGAAGCCTTCGCGGCCATCATACCATGACTTATGTGCTTATGTCACGCGTTCGCGCGGAGGCAATTCAATAATTTTCGTCCTTAAAAAAAGCGAATTTCGGATTTCTGGCGGGTGTGGGTCATGTTCCATCACCGCGCGGGCCCTAATTCATATCAATCACGCAAGTGACTTGCTGGATATCTTCAATACTATCCAATATCGAAACATGATGGTTGGTTTGACCTCCAAGGCCTCGCATTAGGGTCTCTCAAGGGTTTAAGTGTTCAATACTTGTAACAGTATTGAGCAAAATAATTTATTTTCTGGCGTTTTACCCCTCGAAAGCGCGCTCAAAATACACCACCTTAAACGTGATGGTGGCATGTATACATGTTTTCAGAAATTCAAAAGGATCATAAATGAATTTTCAAAGATGTGGTTTGACCTATATGACCAAGTTTAATGCCGGCTACATCCGTTTTGCTTCGATACTTGTAACAGTATTGAAGCACCGGGTAGTAGCCATTTACTCGTTATAGTTTTATATCACAGTAAATGTTATATATCTAGCAATTCTACCTACTCAGCCACGCTCGCCCCTCTACAACTTTAGCCAGCCATTTAGTGGCTTTGAATCAAAACCACTTTCGGCAAGTGGTGAGCCTATAACCTACTGGAATGTCCTAGTGACACAGTGAAAACGCTGAACGCTGCAAGGTTTGAGCGAGGCTATCGGGTATCATAAAAGATAGAATGAATACACGACTCTCAGGCTATATCAAGCTCTGAGGCCGTCACTAGGCGATCATATCGTGTGTCACAGTCTAAGCTACCGAAGTCGAACTACGGAGTACACGGGTAGGAAGTCATTTTACTATCACGGTCATCGTCATACGGCATACGATACTGAACTACTGAATCTCTGAGGCTATACTGTGAGTTGATGCCGGTTGGAAAAGTTGCAAATAACTCATAAATACTGTCCAAAAGTTGGTACAAGCCATATTATCTCCCCCCCAACATGTGCCGCACAATTCAAATATCCGAATGCGAGCGCGAGCGAGCGAAAAAAGACCAAAACTGTCGTAATGCGCAGCTAAAAACGGTCCCGTCCGAGGACGCTAACCCGCAAAGCCGCAAATATCACCAAAACAAGTCCGTAAAACATATCCGAAGTGCGCAACGAAGTCCGAAAGCCGTTATCCACAGGTCCTGACGTTGCATGTTGGGTCTAACTAGTCGTGCGCCATGCCACAACTAATCACACGATTAATCGCATTTTGGGGTGTCCGCGATTAATCGCGACTAACATTTTGAGTGTGGGGAGCCCCATTGCCCGCGATTAATCGCACGATTAATCGCATTTTGGGCTGTCCACGATTAATCGCGACGAGCGACTAGTCAGACCCAAGTTGCATGCGCGAGCGCGAGCGAGCTAAAAAGGCGGTCACATGCCCAAGATACCAAAATGTCGGGACTCCCCGTTGCGGGAGGGATGCCGGGCAGATCCCAACACAATGTGTACAGTATGTCATATTGATATACTTATTTTCAATTATGGCCTCCTGTCACAGTAACCGCACGAGACCAGCGCCACCACCATAGGGGCGCATCGCAAAAACCCCACAGGCACCCCCAGTACTACCCCCCAAGGGTCGCACGCCACACAGAACAACCACCCATGACACCCACAGTGCCGACGCCACTATGTCACCACGACGCCACCACCTCACGTCCCCGCTGGCAGCATCGACCACCACGCCGACCCTTCATTACAAATATCGCCATACCAGATCAACGGCAGACCCGCACTCACGCCAATGGCACCCGAAATCGCCCGCTACGACCGTACCATCAAAATACAAAGCCGCGAACGATCGCGAGAGCTAGAATACCAATAGTCGTCTGTAGCACCGAACAGACACCACGCATGACGAAATGCCGCGAATGACATTATAACCTGTCACCACTCGCGCGCGCACCCTGAACGTATCTATAAGGCCCTAGTCCAGTGCCCGTGAAACTCATTCTGAACCTTTAGAAAACACCTCAGTGCTGTAACTGTGGAGCCCGAATAATTTAACTTAAATCTGTCTTCTCACTTGCAACCTTGAAGTATTGGATAGCCCTTGCTAGTTAGATTCAGCTCAAACAAGCACGTAAAGGCGTACGGCTAACTGTCCAGAAGCGCGCGAACCGAGTAAACGGCCAAGATTCAGCAAGTCAGCCCGCGCTCGCGGTAAGCACTATCACGTGACGCGACCCACCGTTCGTACGGGGGAAACTCCCCATATGGCGCACGACACGTCGCTGCGCTTACTTCCCTTGTCTGGATTCTGAACCTATCAATTAAGAAATTAAATTATTCACCTACAAGCGCCCCCACCACACGCTCGCGTCCCCGACATCAGGCCACGCAACGGGCACGCCGCACGCAGACCCCTACGTCAACAACACGAGGTCACCACCAGCACCAACAAGGCCATCACCCCGCAGCCGATAAGCACGCACGCCCCGCATGGGCAACGCACTCAACAACACCGCCACACTCCCACCAGCGCCAGCCGCAGCACGTTAGCGCGACACTCCCAGGACCTTGTCCTCTTACTCGGTGTAAATGTTGTATTATAATAATAATAATAAAACATTTACGCTAGCAGAAGGGACAAAGTCCTGAGAGTGCGGTAACCCTGCAAAGCAGGCTAGTGAAAACACTAGGGGCTACTCCCTCTACTATAGCGCGCCCACAAAGGGGCTCAACCCACTTTTCAGCAGGGTGACATCTAGAGAAAAAGCTAGGTGCTAAGCAAAAAACTCTAGAAGATGGAGAAGCAGCCATGGCCGGGTGAGTGGAGAGGTGGCTGAAACTAGGCGGTGGGGAGGGAAGTCGAAGAATTAAGGGGGTATTTGGAGACGATGAGGAAGGAGGTCAGGGTGGGCGGAGGAGAGGGGGGGGTGGTGGGGGAGGGGAGGAGGAGGGCCCCTCCCTATAGGACAGAGAGCCATCTTTTATTGCAAGACTTTTGAAAATTATTGCAGGAGGGTTTGAAGAAAGTCATTTGTTTTTTGCACAGCTTCTGTTTCAGTCATGGTCTCATTGCCCAGGATGTCAACTGTATGCGGGTCAGTGTTCAAGGTGGTGGGGGTGTTTAGCAGAAACAAGTCTCGCCTATTTCTGGTGTGTTGCCTACAGATTCTTGAAAGTTTTTTAAGGAGAGTTTTAATCTTGCCACGGGGAACACCTATCGTGTTGAGGACAGTACCGAAAAGAGGAGGGAGGTACCCCATGAGTGTAAGTGCTTTGGGCCATTTCACGGTGCTAATGAAGGGCTTAGAAGCTGCATTGGTGATTGTCGTATCATGGTGACCGCCATAATAATGCTCAGCACCATTCTGATGATAGGGGGGGTCTTGAGTGGGCCATGGGCACAACGAAGAAGGGAGTACGTTGTCCCTTTCGTTCAGAACTTCATTCCAAATATCAGAGCTAACTCCGGTGTATTCTAGTCTCCTCTCCGTGACTCTGGACTTAGGAAGGACATTGAGGAACCATCTAGCAATCTTTTTCTGTGTAGGCCTCCAGTCAAAGGCTGGTTGAGTATCGCTGGGTGCACTGTCTATAGCTATGATAACGACATCCGAAAAATCATCCTTATAGCATCCGCCACCTGGGAGAACGTAGGGGTCATCACCCGTCCAATAACCATGTGGGATAAACGGAATAGTGTTATGCGGGAATCTGAAAACGAGTTTAAAACCTTTATCAAACCATCTTTTTTGGTTTTTGGGAGACAGTGGAAGAATCCATGTTCCTGAAAATCCGGGTACAGTGTTGGCCGCTTTATGTCCCATTTCCAAGGTAGTCATAACCGCCGAAGATTTGCCCTTATCCTTTCCATCAAAGGGGGGATTTCCGTAAACTATTCTGCCAATGCCTGTTAACGGGTCCACGTAGGCATCCCAAGCGAGGCCATCAAAACCGATTTTCCCATGATAACAGAAGGGCTTGAGGGCTTTTTTCATTCTAGTGGTGGGTATGCATCTTCTCGAGTAAATTCTAGGGTGGGCATTTAGTGGGTTGGAGAAAAGTTCACAGCCGTTTTTGTCAAGGTTTCTGTCATCCACCAAAATATCTAAGAGGCTTCTTCTTATTGCATAGCAGTTTTTAGGGTCTCCCGATTCAAACTTACATGCATTGAGGGCTTCATGGATATCGTGTGCCCTATTCGAGTACTCCGCAAGTGAGCATGGGACTGCTTTGTTGGAAAGGCGGTGCCAAGCCAAAAGTTTCCAAAACTCTTTCTTTTGGACATATTGGAGTTCGGGATATTTAATTGTTCCCGTAACATGGTCCACTTCAGGTTTTGCGGTCACAGCAATGGTATTCTTTTTTGAACTTGATGGACGGTACATGCTAGCTTCCGGGAGAGCGTGTAAGTATAATTCCTCATTCATTTCCTGTCTTAGGTCAGCAAGTGGAAAAAGTTTCGATGGTTGTGTTCTGATGTATGTGGTACCCTTTCCAGGGTTTAGTAGTTTAGGCTTTTCTGAGATTTCTTCAGCGATGATTTTCCTTAGTTCGATATCTTGGGTTGTTCTAAGGTTACACAAACTATCATTATGTCCTGGGCATTCGAGTTGGATGTGTTCGAAGGTGCATTTTGTGTTCTGTTGGCAGTAGGGGCAGTTTTCGGACCCGATTTTCCCCAGTTTAAATAAGCGTGCAGGAGAGGCTTGAAGACCCAGGAGTTCTCTACTTCTAGAAGCGGTGAAAGCTTTAGGTGTCATTTTGGAAATATCTTTGGTGGGGGCGGTGTTATTCTCGTTGAGCATTCTCAGATGCTTCCCTTGGGACTGTAGGGTTCTCCAATTATGATAGTGTGAGAGTCGTTGAATTCTTCTGATGTGGCTACGTATATCGCCTAAAATAGGGACCTCAAAAAAGAATAATGAGAAGGGTAGTTCCTCAGCAGGGTCGTAGCGGGAGATGTCAAAACAGCCCCCTCTGAATGAGGCTCTTTTAGCAGTACGGTCCACTCTGTCGTGGACTTTGTCATTATTGTGACCCCTAATCCATTTAAGGATGATTTTACTGTGGTCTCCTTCACTGTAGAAGCCAAGTTCTTCTAGCAGTAGGCGAACAGCCTGCACATCTCTGCGATTAGCTTCACGTAGTTTGTCCCGAGCACTCATGGACCTGCCATCCTTTGTTACCGCAGATATTGCTGCCATGGAGTCAATGGCATGTACCATTGGAGTAATAGATTTGAGGAGTTTCTCTTTTTGTTCTGTGAGTAGAAATCGCAGTCCCGCAATTTCAGCAGATGTGCTACTCGGGTTTTGGATATCCTCCTTGATAAGAAGCCCCTGTGCGGAGAAAGTTCTTGAGGGGGGGATATTCATCTTCCGTACAAGTGGCATCCCGTTGTCAAAGTTTTTTATAGCATATGCTGCCCCACTGCATGCTGTTTTCTTTCCAGCAAAAAGGGAACCATCGCTTGCCATATCGTAGTCTTCCATTTGTTTGCTCTTTTCGGCGTTGGGGGTGAATTCTTCTTCCGAGTCGCTAGGGCAACTGTATTCACTTTCTTCCTCCGCGGTTTTGTTTTTCATTCTAGCAATAATGGTTTCATACTGTCTGTCTGAGATGTAATCATAGTGTGAGTTGATATCACTAACTGTAGCAAGGACAGAAGAGGGCGGTTCCATGTGGTCATTATATTCAAAAATAGAACCTGCTGGAATTAGGATGCAACCGTCATTGGTGATGCTATATTCAAAGTCGTATTGGAGACTGTTGGTACCTTTGGTTCTGACAAAGACATTAGGGTTTATGGCATTGTTACTGTATTCTGTATATTGTATTGACATGGCCTCTAAGTCAATATTGGTAATGTGAATGAGAGAGATGGAATTTCGGTCACCATTTCCTTTCCAATGAAATTCACCCGTGTCAGGGGGTACTATGTTGTCTCTATATTGTTTCTTGACATATCTAGCCTGTGGGTCCAAATCTACAGGGTTTTGAAGCATTTCCTTTTCGATTTCGGTTAGCCATCCAGGGGGTCTACTGCCATTCAGCCTGAAAAAACATTTATTTTCTTGCCAGTTTTTTAACATTCCACCGCAGGGAGTTAGAAAGGAACCTGTGTGCTTGAGGTTGTATTTTTGTATTGCGGAGGTAACATTCCTCGACATGTAGAGTTGTCTGGGAAGGGTGGTGATTAATGTGGTTTCACCCGCTTCATTTTCAGGGTAATTTTTAGAGTCAATAGCGTATCCAAGTTTTGCCATAATGTGACCTGTGCGCCTAAACCAGTTAAAGCGTTTGTCTTTAGTATGACTGTAGGTTGCATAGTGCGATAAGGGGAAACCCGATATAACATTTTTACCCATTTCGTTGTTCATGTTTTGAATTATTATTTTAAGCCATAGATTGCTATTTCTACGGTATAGTGAGATGAGGTGGGGATCAGTGATACGGTCCGTGTGGTTGTGTTGCCAATATTCGTGTTCATCCGCAGAACACAGGGTGTTCATAGTTTCGGTGATACACGACGCGGTTACAACATCAAAGACACTATCAATACCGTACCCGCCTTGGCAGACTGCTGTCCAGATTATTTGGTGATTGGTGTCAACTGGGCAGCCCAAATATTTAATTATAAACGAAGCTATCATTTTGTCTAATTCAATTGCGACATTCTTTGAGGAGTTGGCAATTGCTGAGGTAACTTTAAGGGGGTATGCCATCCTCGGAACTACAACCGCATTTATAACATATCTTAGCTGATGTAGAGTCATGTGTTGCAGTTGGATAGATGTGAGAGTAGATTTAAGTCTGCCGATAAGGATTTCCGACTGTTTGTCCCATTCCCCGTTTAGTGCAAACCATACTCCGAGATATCTGTTTACCTCTTTGCTGTTGGCGAAATCGAGGAATTCTGGTGACTCAGGGGGTATCCATTTCGAATCAATGGAAGGACTTGAGTCATTTGTATTGGGCTCCAGGTGACCCCCTGAGATGAGTAAATCATCGGACGGGTCATATCGCGTTACTGTTTTGCCCTGAGGTTTAATGCGCTTTCTGTAAGAGTATTTGGATTTCTTAACATTGATGGGAATACCAATAAAGCTCATAAATTCATTAACTATACCTAGCATGTCTTGAACTTCGTCTTTAGTTTTCCCCACGAGAATGATGTCATCACAAAAGAACCGTGCAAAGATATTTAAAGTGGTGTCCTTTTCTAATAGGTTTTGGGAGGGAGGAATAACATTATTTCCTGGTTTGTCTGGTCTATGGCGTTCCGAGCTCAGTTCATATCCATATGTGGATCCTGTCGGGTTTACACCGTTTGCTCTTTTTGCTAACCAAATTGCCAGAATGTCCATAATGGCTACAAACCTTAGTGGGCTCAGAACTTCTCCCTGAGGGACTCCACATTCTAGGGACCATTCATCCGTGAGGCCTTCTTCAGTGAGTACCATTCTAGAGGCATCATTAGTAATGTCTGAGATGATGTTGATTATTTGTGATGGGAGTCCCAGCTTTCTCAGCGCTAAGTTGCTCATCCAGAATTCAGCTCTGTCAAATGCTTGTTTGAGGTCCAAGTAAACTACGTGGAGGTCTTTGTCGTATCTATTGGCATCCGAAATTACTTCATTCAGAATTTGAAGTGAGTCATCTATGTTTTTATTCGGAAGAAACGCATCTTGGATGGGAAAGAGAATGGGGTGAGTGTTAAGTATTGTTTTGAGACGGTTAGCAATTATTGTGTTAAATAGTTTAAGACCCGTTTCCAACATTGTGAGGGGTCTAGAGTTATCTATTGTACATGGTGCAGAGGGAATTTTAGGGATTGGAAGGATGACTCCAGATTTTGCACTCTTTGGAAATTTCCCAGTTATAAGAATGTGGTTAAAAAGTGAGACAGTAACCTCTTGAAAATTCTCTGGGCCCTTGATCCACTGCGAGTATCTCATTCCTGAGGGTCCTGGTGCTGTGGAGATACCACAGTCCGAGTATGCTTGTTGGAGTTCTTTGTGCGTGATTTCTGCCAGTAGTCTAGCAGCGGCCGTATCGGGGATTTTAGGGCTGTCCTTTAGAATGTCAGTGAGCCACTGTGGGAGTTCATCGGGCTCGTTCGGGTTAGTAGAAAATAGTTTTTTATTTTTGTATTCATCTAGTGTTGTGTTTAGTCTTTCTGTCTTTGTCTCAGGTATCTTTCCATCACTACCTGGGGTAGCGGCTGCACCTTTTTCAGTAGGTTTCATCTTTCCCATGACTGTGTCTAGAAACCTCGAAAGGTTAGTTGAGAAAAGATGCTGCAGGGCTTCCTTTTCTCGAAGATTGCGTCGTTCAATGTCAGTGTCTCTGCTTTTCTGAAAAGCATTTCTGATTATTACATAATTTTCATGCAAACGTGATCCCCATGTGGCTGCCGTTTCGTTGTGTTTGGGTTTGAGCGAGGCAAAAGGTAGCGTGCGGGCAGCCTTTTTGGCTTGCTTAGGAATGTTGCTTGCATGAGTTCTTGTGTCCAAATATTTGATGATGCGGCGTACTGTGTTTAGCCATTTGTATATATAGTTAGATACTGCTGATGGTTTTTCGGACCTCCCAGCTATGTTCAGATTCTTGGTGCCAAAGGCGTCACTTGCCGCCTGATGTGCCAATTTGTGCAGGGTATCCCATGTCGCGTCAGGGTGCATTTCCTTGAGGCCAGTGCCGCCGTTTTTAGTTGCTTCCGATCCATTTTCCATTTCAAGTGTGCTATGTAGTCTTTCAGTGTAAGACACCCAGCCTGTAGCGTATTGGAATAAATGGGCGGTGCAATCTATTTTTTCCGAATGCATCTCAGATCCGTACAGGTTCCAGAATTTAGCAGGCATATGGGGTTGTAGGAGAATATTCCAGCTGGTCATGTGCTCCTCTGTGTTGGATTTCGTGATTTTCTTAACTTCCAGTGAGC
>LGRX02028600.1:0-18581 GCA_001247695.2 Cymbomonas tetramitiformis
CAAAATATCTAAGAGGCTTCTTCTTATTGCATAGCAGTTTTTAGGGTCTCCCGATTCAAACATACATGCATTGAGGGCTTCATGGATATCGTGTGCCCTATTCGAGTACTCCGCAAGTGAGCATGGGACTGCTTTGTTGGAAAGGCGGTGCCAAGCCAAAAGTTTCCAAAACTCTTTCTTTTGGACATATTGGAGTTCGGGATATTTAATTGTTCCCGTAACATGGTCCACTTCAGGCTTTGCGGTCACAGCAATGGTATTCTTTTTTGAACTTGATGGACGGTACATGCTAGCTTCCGGGAGAGCGTGTAAGTATAATTCCTCATTCATTTCCTGTCTTAGGTCAGCAAGTGGAAAAAGTTTCGATGGTTGTGTTCTGATGTATGTGGTACCCTTTCCAGGGTTTAGTAGTTTAGGCTTTTCTGAGATTTCTTCAGCGATGATTTTCCTTAGTTCGATATCTTGGGTTGTTCTAAGGTTACACAAACTATCATTATGTCCTGGGCATTCGAGTTGGATGTGTTCGAAGGTGCATTTTGTGTTCTGTTGGCAGTAGGGGCAGTTTTCGGACCCGATTTTCCCCAGTTTAAATAAGCGTGCAGGAGAGGCTTGAAGACCCAGGAGTTCTCTACTTCTAGAAGCGGTGAAAGCTTTAGGTGTCATTTTGGAAATATCTTTGGTGGGGGCGTGTTATTCTCGTTGAGCATTCTCAGATGCTTCCCTTGGGACTGTAGGGTTCTCCAATTATGATAGTGTGAGAGTCGTTGAATTCTTCTGATGTGACTACGTATATCGCCTAAAATAGGGACCTCAAAAAAGAATAATGAGAAGGGTAGTTCCTCGGCAGGGTCGTAGCGGGAAATGTCAAAACAGCCCCCTCTGAATGAGGCTCTTTTAGCAGTACGGTCCACTCTGTCGTGGACTTTGTCATTATTGTGACCCCTGATCCATTTAAGGATGATTTTACTGTGGTCTCCTTCACTGTAGAAGCCAAGTTCTTCTAGCAGTAGGCGAACAGCCTGCACATCTCTGCGATTAGCTTCACGTAGTTTGTCCCGAGCACTCATGGACCTGCCATCCTTTGTTACCGCAGATATTGCTGCCATGGAGTCAATGGCATGTACCATTGGAGTAATAGATTTGAGGAGTTTCTCTTTTTGTTCTGTGAGTAGAAATCGCAGTCCCGCAATTTCAGCAGATGTGCTACTCGGGTTTTGGATATCCTCCTTGATAAGGAGCCCCTGTGCGGAGAAAGTTCTTGAGGGGGGATATTCATCTTCCGTACAAGTGGCATCCCGTTGTCAAAGTTTTTTATAGCATATGCTGCCCCACTGCATGCTGTTTTCTTTCCAGCAAAAAGGGAACCATCGCTTGCCATATCGTAGTCTTCCATTTGTTTGCTCTTTTCGGCGTTGGGGGTGAATTCTTCTTCCGAGTCGCTAGGGCAACTGTATTCACTTTCTTCCTCCGCGGTTTTGTTTTTCATTCTAGCAATAATGGTTTCATACTGTCTGTCTGAGATGTAATCATAGTGTGAGTTGATATCACTAACTGTAGCAAGGACAGAAGAGGGCGGTTCCATGTGGTCATTATATTCAAAAATAGAACCTGCTGGAATTAGGATGCAACCGTCATTGGTGATGCTATATTCAAAGTCGTATTGGAGACTGTTGGTACCTTTGGTTCTGACAAAGACATTAGGGTTTATGGCATTGTTACTGTATTCTGTATATTGTATTGACATGGCCTCTAAGTCAATATTGGTAATGTGAATGAGAGAGATGGAATTTCGGTCACCATTTCCTTTCCAATGAAATTCACCCGTGTCAGGGGGTACTATGTTGTCTCTATATTGTTTCTTGACATATCTAGCCTGTGGGTCCAAATCTACAGGGTTTTGAAGCATTTCCTTTTCGATTTCGGTTAGCCATCCAGGGGGTCTACTGCCATTCAGCCTGAAAAAACATTTATTTTCTTGCCAGTTTTTTAACATTCCACCGCAGGGAGTTAGAAAGGAACCTGTGTGCTTGAGGTTGTATTTTTGTATTGCGGAGGTAACATTCCTCGACATGTAGAGTTGTCTGGGAAGGGTGGTGATTAATGTGGTTTCACCCGCTTCATTTTCAGGGTAATTTTTAGAGTCAATAGCGTATCCAAGTTTTGCCATAATGTGACCTGTACGCCTAAACCAGTTAAAGCGTTTGTCTTTAGTATGGCTGTAGGTTGCATAGTGCGATAAGGGGAAACCCGATATAACATTTTTACCCATTTCGTTGTTCATGTTTTGAATTATTATTTTAAGCCATAGATTGCTATTTCTACGGTATAGTGAGATGAGGTGGGGATCAGTGATACGGTCCGTGTGGTTGTGTTGCCAATATTCGTGTTCATCCACAGAACACAGGGTGTTCATAGTTTCGGTGATACACGACGCGGTTACAACATCAAAGACACTATCAATACCGTACCCGCCTTGGCAGACTGCTGTCCAGATTATTTGGTGATTGGTGTCAACTGGGCAGCCCAAATATTTAAGTATAAACGAAGCTATCATTTTGTCTAATTCAATTGCGACATTCTTTGAGGAGTTGGCAATTGCTGAGGTAACTTTAAGGGGGTATGCCATCCTCGGAACTACAACCGCATTTATAACATATCTTAGCTGGTGTAGAGTCATGTGTTGCAGTTGGATGGATATTAGGGTAGATTTAAGTCTGTCGATAAGGATTTCCGCCTGTTTGTCCCATTCCCCATTTAGTGCAAACCATACTCCGAGATATCTGTTTACCTCTTTGCTGTTGGAGAAATCGAGGAATTCTGGTGACTCGGGGGGTATCCATTTCGAATCAATGGAAGGACTTGGGTCATTTGTATTGGGCTCCAGGTGACCCCCTGAGATGAGTAAATCATCGGACGGGTCATATCGCGTTACTGTTTTGCCCTGTGGTTTAATGCGCTTTCTGTAAGAGTATTTGGATTTCTTAACATTGATGGGAATACCAATGAAGCTCATAAATTCATTAACTACACCTAGCATGTCTTGAACTTCGTCTTTAGTTTTCCCCACGAGAATGATGTCATCACAAAAGAACCGTGCGAAGATATTTAAAGTGGTGTCCTTTTCTAATAGGTTTTGGGAGGGAGGAATAACATTATTTCCTGGTTTGTCTGGTCCATGGCGTTCCGAGTTCAGTTCATATCCATATGTGGATCCTGTCGGGTTTACACCGTTTGCTCTTTTTGCTAACCAAATTGCCAGAATGTCCATAATGGCTACAAACCTAAGTGGGCTCAAAACTTCTCCCTGAGGGACTCCACATTCAAGGGACCATTCATCCGTGAGGCCTTCTTCAGTGAGTACCATTCTAGAAGCATCATTGGTAATGTCTGAGATGATGTTGATTATTTGTGATGGGAGTCCCTGCTTTCTCAGCGCTAAATTGCTCATCCAGAATTCAGCTCTGTCAAATGCTTGTTTGAGGTCCAGGTAAACTACGTGAAGGTCTTTGTCGTATCTATTGGCATCCGAAATTACTTCATTCAGAATTTGAAGTGAGTCGTCTATGTTTTTATTCGGAAGAAACGCATCTTGAATGGGAAAGAGAATGGGGTGAGTGTTAAGAATTGTTTTGAGACGGTTAGCAATTATTGTGTTAAATAGTTTAAGACCCGTTTCCAACATTGTGAGGGGTCTAGAGTTATCTATTGTACATGGTGCAGAGGGATTTTTAGGGATTGGAAGGATGACTCCAGATTTTGCACTCTTTGGAAATTTCCCAGTTATAAGGATGTGGTTAAAAAGTGAGACAGTAACCTCTTGAAAATTTTCTGGGCCCTTGATCCACTGCGAGTATCTCATTCCTGAGGGTCCTGGTGCTGTGGAGATACCACAGTCCGAGTATGCTTGTTGGAGTTCTTTGTGCGTGATTTCTGTCAGTAATCTAGCAGCGGCCGTATCGGGGATTTTGGGGCTGTCCTTTAGAATGTCAGTGAGCCACTGTGGGAGTTCATCTGGCTCATTCGGGTTAGTAGAAAATAGTTTTTTATTTTTGTATTCATCTAGTGTTGTGTTTAGTCTTTCTGTCTTTGTCTCGGGTATCTTTCCATCACTACCTGGGGTAGCGGCTGCACCTTTTTCAGTAGGTTTCATCTTTCCCATGACTGTGTCTAGAAACCTCGAAAGGTTAGTTGAGAAAAGATGCTGCAGGGCTTCCTTTTCTCGGAAATTGCGTCGTTCAATGTCAGTGTCTCTGCTTTTCTGAAAAGCATTTCTGATTATTACATAATTTTCATGCAAACGTGATCCCCATGTGGCTGCCGTTTCATTGTGTTTGGGTTTGAGCGAGGCAAAAGGTAGCGTGCGGGCAGCCTTTTTGGCTTGCTTAGGAATGTTGCTTGCATGAGTTCTCGTGTCCAAATATTTGATGATGCGGCGTACTGTGTTTAGCCATTTGTATATGTAGTTAGATACTGCTGATGGTTTTTCAGACCTCCCAGCTATGTTCAGATTCTTGGTGCCAAAGGCGTCACTTGCCGCCTGATGTGCCAATTTGTGCAGGGTATCCCATGTCGCGTCAGGGTGCATTTCCTTGAGGCCAGTGTCGCCGTTTCTAGTTGCTTCCGATCCATTTTCCATTTCGAGTGTGTTATGTAGTCTTTCAGTGTAAGACACCCAGCCTGTAGCGTATTGGAATAAATGGGCGGTGCAATCTATTTTTTCCGAATGCATCTCAGATCCGTACAGGTTCCAGAATTTTGCAGGCATATGGGGTTGTAGGAGAATATTCCAGCTGGTCATGTGCTCATCTGTGTTTGATTTCGTGATTTTCTTAACTTCCAGTGAGCTGAATGACAGGTGTCGTTTGAGATAGGCATTAACATCTTTCTTATTTAAAAGGTGAGGCGAACCTATATGCCAGATGTTATCTTTGTCGTTATGGCCTAAGTTGAGACCACCTTCCGGCATCCCCTTTCCTCTAGAGAGTAGGTGAGCTGCATGCCATGGGCTATTAAGGTGAATCCACCATTCCTTGGGTTTGTTGTGCCATTTTAGACATTGTTCTATATTGTCTGCCTCTTTATTTTTAGCTATGAGCTTACTCACTGTAATGGGGCTGCCGTCGATATTATCCCGTTTAAGATCAAGATCAGTGGTGTCACCCTTAATGGTGCTGATCGATAGCGGTTCTAGCTTTGTTTTTATTGATGCACGCGTGCACAAGTTCGTTTGTGCTGTATCCGTTTGCTTCGAGAAGTCCTACAATATCTTTCCTGTTTATTTTCCTTTTTGTACCCTGATTTTTGTTTGTCATTCTAATTGGGTACCCTGGGTACTCATCATGTGTGGTTTCCTTGGCACCATTAAATCTAGGTGTTGGCAAAGTTGTATCGGTGGAAATCTCCGGTTTGGTGTCGATTTGAGGGAGCTTAAATTCAGCCCATACTATCCCGTGGTCGGAGATGATATAAGGGGTTTCCTCCGTCCATCCTGTTTTAACGGTCATTTCTGCCATAGCTGTGTTGGCCATGATATGGGTGAGTTTTGCTTTTGAGTTTTTGGATATGACATGTGTGAAAATTTCCGTGTTTGGATTACGGTCCATTATCAGTTCATTGAGTGAGCATCTGTCATTGTTGAAATAGGTTAAAAGATGCTTATTCTTTTCGACATGTTCTTGATACGACATGTAATTTCCACCTGACACCCGCTGATTTGGGGTAATGGTGCAGTTTTTGTCACCTATCTCTACGTAGGCCTTTTTTGGATTATTTCCTGCCCTACCTGCCCAGTCAGTAAGTGTGTCATATAATTCAACTTGTTCCTCTACTAGTGTAGCATCATTCATATAACCGCTGGCTATGTAGAGCTCAAAGCCATTATTTCCTGAAAATTTGGTCATTACTGCTCTCTTTGCATCTCCATCGATTGTGGTGACCGAGGTGGATAGTGGCAAACTCTTCGGATTCCATAGGATCATGGAACCAATGGAAGCTCTCTCGTTTACATGAGACGTGCGAAATTGGATTCCTTTTTGTGTCATTAGGGTTTTGATTAATGCAAGGTTTTCAGTATTTACCTTGGTTTCTGATATACATATTATATCAGCCCGTCCGTCGATTAAAAGATTGCAGATTGTTTCTAACTTGATTAAACTGTCTTTATCTTCTTTGTGGTGTCGGAGGCCTCTCATATTCATACCCATTATAATCAAATTGTTAGAGTGTTGTGCTAGTTGTAGTTTAGTGAGTCGGTCTATTTCTTCTGACTGTCTCATGGCGTTTTTGTGTTTTGCTTTTTGTAGTATGCATCTGCCATCTGCGTCATAAATGTTCTCGATATCAAAGATTTTGTTTGTGCATTTGGTTTTACGGATTATTCTCTTTTGTTTATGAGAGTGTTTCCTGCGGTATCCATATGTGTGGGGTTCACAGGAAGGCCCTCCTTTGCCTGAGATGAGGTGATTATAGGCAGTGTGAATGGATTTACAGTCTTTGTGCTCAGAATTTGGCTTTGTTGGATGTGCATCAATTTTCGGAAGGTGAGTTCTCAGTGATTGTCGTATGGTCGAAATGGCTTTGTTATTTTCGTGTTTGATTATCCTGGCTTCTCTGCCCGTTTGTGGTAGAATTCTAATGTTTAGGTTTTCAAGTTCGTATAGTAGGTCTCTGTTCAATTGTGCTGCTGAGAAGAATTTAGTGTTGTGCAGGATGTGACTGACTTTGTGGGCTAGTGTAAAATTGAAAACCCCCATGTTATTCGGGTGTACTCCCAGTTTCAAGGTTATGCGGTGCACCCTCAGGTCTTGAGGAAAAAGTGTGGAAATGTCTTTCTGGTGTTTATTGTTAGGGATATCAAACTCACAGTGAATAATCTGTCTTTCTGGAATAATGTGGACTGCAGTTGACCATATGTCCTTAGCCACAAGAAGATGAATTTGAATGTTGGCGTTATCCGTGTTCGAGGTGTGATGATATTTCCTATGCGATTCGATGGCTTCTGAAACTATTGTTTCATTAGTGGTGTGTGTCTTCCATTTCAGTCTGAAAGTTTCTATCAGAGTTTCTATCTGCTTTTTGGTTGTGGCACCTCTGCGTGTGAGGATGTGGTGGGGAGCTAAGGTCATATTAGGGCCGCTGATTGCGGCGTCATTTCCAGCGTGCTCCAAGTGTTTGAGCTCCAGTGTGTTACGGGCATTCTTTACCTGCAGCCCTATTTCTTCCCTCATTTCTAATCGGTATTTATGTATTTCCTTTTGCATCGTTTTGTTGCCATACTCCCCAATATATAAATCAGATTTTAGGTACTCGAAAAATGAGGTCTGGTGCAAGCCTCTGTTCCATTGTGCCCATCTGAAGGCGGTTTTTGCTACCCATGTGCCACAGTTGTATGTATCTGTTTGAAATGTTTCCTTGCTAGTGGTAGTTGTGAATTCATTATATTCTGTAATGGTTATGAAAATTTTTAACCAGGTTTTGAGTGCTGCCTCAATCATATTAATGGTTTCTCTTTCAGCTTTATCTCCAAAGGGATCATATATGTAAGCTTCTATTTTCCCAGGTGATGATGAGCGAATCATTATGAGACGCCAATGTATATTGTCACACACGCCTATTTGTGTGTGGCCATATTTCTTGAGTCTGCTATTAATGAGTTGTGTGAGTTTTTGGTCCTCCCCTGTCATCTTCAGCATCATGTCTGTAAGGTCCATAGGGGCTATGGTACTCGGGTCCCGTATTTTCATTGCATCACCAACATGAGTTGCATTTAACCACCCCTTTTCTGAAAAGAGTGATTCCGTGGCCATTGTGGTTTCAACTACTGCGTTATCTTCGGTGCTTGCTCCACCGCTTAACAGCTGCTCGGGTTCCGAAATATTATATTGTTTAGTATCGTTATCCTTCTTGTGGTGGGTTTTATATTTCATTATCCTAGGAGGTAAATTCATTTTGGGTTTCTTTGCAGTTTGAGTCCATGTTCTCTCCCAAAGCCATGCCGTTTTGGGGTTTTGAATCATGTATTTCAAGGCGCTCTTACTTATCCCTTTGCAGGCCTTAGGTCTCTTGTGGGCTAGGTGTATTATGACTCTGGGTCCCGGGAAATATTTTTTAGGGTTCAACTTCATTCTGCTGAGTTCCGCCATTATATGAAGAAGCATGATAGTGGGCCCGTAAGTGGTTGTTTGCATTTCCGCTCGTGTTTTAATAATATTTTCCTCACATCTCAAGAGGTGTCTCATTATGTAATATGTCATAATTATGCTGCCGCTTATAGCTTTATCTATTTTTATTTCCATTTAAAATATATTTCGAACCATGCTGGGCTTACTATAAGATACATATATTGTGTTGAGTTAACAGCCCTTTCGGTCCATACCAATTTGAAGGTATACTTTTTTAAGTTTTTCTTCCACCGCGTTAGATTTGCAATATATCGCCGCATTATTGAAAGTCGTTTGACTGTTGCACAGCTTCTGTTTCTGTCATGGTTTCACTGCTCGAGATGTCAACTGTATGCGGGTCAGTGTTTAACTCCTATGCTAGAATGGCATTTGGAGTTTCCACGGTATGGTTGGCTACACCGTCACTTTGTAAGATACATATCAAGCCATGCGTGTTCGTGCTTGCAGCCAAGTTCTTCTTGGCATCATTAGCTACAATTTGAGCTATCGAATGCCTTGACAGGGGGTGTCTAAGGGGTCTAAATACGCGTTTATTGGGGTGTAAATCGATCGAATCTGTCTGCCGGAAGAGGCAGGCATTCTAGCATGGGAGTTAAGGTGGTGGTGGTGTTTAATAGAAACACGTCTCGCCTATTTTTGGTGTGTTGCCTACAAATTCTTGAAAGTTTTTTAAGGAGAGGTTTAATCTTGCCACGGGGAACACCTATCGTGTTGAGGACAGTACCAAAATGAGGAGGGAGGTATCCCATGAATGTAAGAACTTTGGGCCATTTCACGGTGCTTATGAAGGGCTTGGAATTTGCGTTGGTGATTGTCGTGTCGTGGTGACCACCATAATAAGGCTCAACATCACTCTGATGATAAGGAGGGTCTTGAGTGGGCCATGGGCAAAGCGAAGAAGGAAGTACTTTGTCGCTTTCGTTCAGAACTTCATTCCAAATATCAGGGCTGACTCCTGTGTATTCTAGCCTCCTCTCCGTGACTCTGGACTTAGGAAGGACGTTGAGGAACCATCTGGCAATCTTTTTCTGTGTAGGCCTCCAGTCAAAGGCTGGTTGAGTAACACTGGGTGCACTGTCTATAGCTATGATAACGACATCCGAAAAGTCATCCTTATAGCATCTGTCAGGGTCATGACCGATGACATATGTGTCATACATGTCATACGTGTCATACCTGTCAGACATGTCATACCATGTCATGTCATATATTATTATGACAGTCGACAGTATGGTCGACCATGATTGTACATGTCGAGTCGCGTCATATATTTATGACAGTCGTCAGTACGGTCAACGATGACTGTACATGTCGCCAGATGATAATGTCATATCATCAGGCATCCCTGTCATCGAGAGTTCGTATGTCGAACTCGAAGATGGCAAAGCAAAGATACATCTTGAATACAAACAAGAACCATCTTGGCTTTCAGCATGCGCGGAACTCGCATGCGCAGCATGAACGAACTAGTCGTTATTACCATGCTGGTCGTTCAACCTACGTCTCGGGTTCACATACAACCCAATGGCGGTACCATCTAAGATGATGGGAGACGTAAGGTACAAAAGTGAGGAAGCGTTGTGCTTCAGCAGATCTTCTTACAGAGACTGCACTCACAAACCCGCTCATCCGTACACTTGCATTGCTATCCAAACTTTGCAGTGTTTATTTTGTATACTGATAATATATTCACGGCGCTTGTCTACATAGCCGTAACAGATGGTATTCTAATTCTAAAAGTCGTCAAGGCACGATACTCGAGAACTCAAGTGGGTGCAGCGATAGACGTAGTATATTTAATATTGTTCGCAGGTTTGCAGGTGGGCGCATATCGACAGCGCTCGCATAATATTGAATATCTGCAGGGCGAATAATATACACTCGCATATCGACAGCGCAGAGATTGCGCGAGGAGATTTCTCGCAGCATACACGCGGAAACAGCTGATCACACACATACACGATAAGGTGTGCGCAGGGCATACATCGACGCAGCAATGAAACGTATTCGCATAAATGGTTCGCAAATGTATGCATGTTCGCAGATGCGATAAATCAGCGGCGAAATCGTTTTCGCGTGGAAAAATCATCAGCGCAGTATCACGATTTTCATAATTGCACTAAATTGCTTCATACATGTTGATGCGCGATGGTCACTAATTTACAGATGGCAGCATGCGCGATGGTCGCATATTTCTACAGAAGTGAATCGCAGCATGCGCGCACTTGTATGAATCACTTTCAAAAATTGTCCAGAATGATATATTACATAGTGGTCATCGACAGAATTTTGATTCGTATACATGTCAGCGCTCGCATTCGTGTGCGACGTATATCAGTGATTGTTGCAAATAATTCCTTCGCACTGTTTACAATACCATCGCGTACAATGATTTATGGCCTGTCAGCACGATATATGTTCTTCATGATTTCGTCACATGCGAAGAACGTTCGATTTTAGCGCGTACAATTTTTGATGTGTTTACATGCAGTGAGAAGCACATATGTATAAGCTCGTCGAAATCATATGCAGAATGATTGTATACATGATCGTTATGCTTTGGATACATTACCACTATGTTGCTGTGAAAGTATCATTATCATACTGCAGTAAATTCCAAAGTGTTCTGATGGCTGCACAAATACTTTAATCATCAGCATTACTCTTATTAGCATCACAATGATCTGTTCACAACATGTGTGTGCGAATCAGCACACACACACACATGCACTTATTTCACTTACAGCAATCATCAACATGCAGTGCATACACTTTTATACTATGCACATATCTTATGCTGAATGATTGCATTGATTGTGAATTGTACATGCTTTATTATACTGTACAGCTTGATCACGATACCAGCTGTAGTACATAGAGCATAAGCATATTGCAGTGAATGCTAGTCTATATTCGAATCCATGTAGCAAAGGGTGCCTGAAAGTGATCTCAACACCATAATTAGTTTGTCATGTCCTGGTGGAGCCGAGATGCTCTCCAGATCACATGTACATTCTATGGTGGATTACTGGATGGAATGCTCACCTGAGCTTCATGTAAAATCTATCAAGCAACTCATTTTGTAATGAGATTAGCATGGAATTACAATGATCCCTAAACTATATATATCATGTTAGATGTAATCAGTACATGGTATGCTGACTGTCTTGCATGATAAATTGTCTAGGATATTGTGATACCCAGAACATATCCTGCAGAGTGTGTACAAGTAAACATACACACACACTGACATAAGTACTAATCAGCAGTACTACACACTGCACATACACAAGCATTCATTATATATGTTGAGATTCACTGACTCAGAGTGAATAGATCAACTATATTGTATATGGTAATATAGATACCACTTTCCAAACACATGTGCGTGGAAAGTGTCAATGATGGCGATACATAAGGGAACAGGATAAGACAACATGCTGTAGGGCTGGATGGAGTTATCTCCAGACCCGAAAACAAAATACTGCACCCATAAAACAGCTGGTAACTGTTGGGTGCAGTCCATTCGTCTCATCCCACATAATCATTGCTGGAGCAACTACAACAACTACGTTGCATATTGACAGTTGAATCAGACTTGATCAGATCAATTGCATGCAACACACATATCAGTATTTACATGATATCTGACAATAGTTTTAAGGACAACCACACACATATAAATGTGCTGTGTCAAGTTGTTGTGATTATATCCAGCAAAGTCCAGATTTGTTCTAAATAAGATATATCACTTTGATAAATCTTAAGAGCACAGACCTATGCTCAGAACAAATCATAGGTTGATAAATATCACTAAAGTGGGTGTTTCCACTTAAGTTGATAAATCTATACATAATCAGAAAAGTACATTTGCTGTGCATGGGTTTAAATCAGTAAAACCCAGAATGCTGTCAACCATAAATGTTGATATACAGCACAACTCACTTATTTGCTATGAAATTTGTCATATGCAAAAGTGAAGTTCCTTACAGTGATTCTGTACTTACATTCCACATATACACTGAGATATGTCACCAAAGCAATATTTTAGATAGCTGAAAAAGCTGTAAAATGGGTAAAAATGCTCCACGTTTAATTTCAAAATGAAAAATGTGTGCCCATTTTATTTAAAATTATGATTTTATACCTATTGAGGTATCAGGAAATCATAATGACACATGTCATATCTGTGTGACACCCTAAATATTAGGTGTTGAATATATAGGGGTATACATATTGCTGTAACAATAAATCGCTCAAAATGCTGTACGTAAAACACATTTTGAAAATTTCGGATTGATTTTTTTTGCTGAAATGAATGTTTATATATCAAATAACAATCCCTGATTTATGCAGCATGTGTAACGCCCTGTAACAACCCTAAAATTAAATGTGTGTAACAGGGGTGTATAGGAAGGGAAATAAAGTCCCATGAGTGCGGTGGAGACGCTGTCACGTCCGCGCGCGACTCCTCCGGAGGGCTTTGAACGTCCCGGTTCTCGACGTCACAGGTGACGACGGAAGTCGGCTCTACTAGCTCATGTCCCTCTCGGGAGATGGGCGTCTCCTGAACCGGACTCGACGCTGCCGCTGAGGGCCCCCGAGCGTCTGACTCCACGGGCCCGGGGGGCGAGGCCTGAACCAGGGCGAGCCTTTGGACTTGTGACTCTATGACCGCCTGCAGCCTCTCCTCCAGCTGGGCCTCGGCTGCCGCTCGCCGCTCCTCGGCGGCTACCTGCTGAGCGACGCGCTCGTCGACAGCCAACTGCCGGGCAGTCTCCCGGGCTTCTGCGGCCAGCCGGTCTGCAGCCCAGCGCTCTTCGACAGCGCGTCGCTCGGAAACCCTGCGTTCCTCGGCAGCGCGCTGATCGGAGATCCTGCGCTCCTCGGCAGCTCTTTGACTCTCTTGGAGTTGCCGAGACAGCTGTTCCAGGCGAGCCTCGGCAGCTGCCTCCCGAGCTTGCGACTCCTTCTGCCAGGCTTCCTTCAGCTCCTGCAGGTCCTGACTGTTCCTGCTCGAAGTGGACTCCGGGGACGACGACGTGTTCCCCGAGGAAGTCGGACCGGGGTGCGGGGCCGATGGTGCTCGACTGGGCTTCCGGGTGCGAGGCACCGGGCGACTGGGGCCGCTCGGCTTAGGCGCCTGAGTCCTGGGCCTCGGGCGTTCCGCGGGATGCTCTTCCTCCGATGAGGACGAGAGGGGAGCAAACCGGTTCGACCAGTTCCCACCGGGGGCTGCGGAACTCGGAGGTGCTGCCCCTGACTTCCTAAGACCCCTGTGTGACTTCCGGGTGCAGCCGCTCATTCTGACGGCCGCGACGACCGCTCTCCTTACCTCCTGGAGGTCCGCCCCTTGGCGTACCAGCTCCCCTGGTCTGCCGGCGTTGATGGCAAAGACAGAGAATCTACACCTCCCAAGGGAGTTGTGAGGTCCTCGCGCTTTTGCTGCATCAACACCCTGGACTCGGAGACTGACTGCTGGTGGATCTCCAGGCGATAAGCGCCGTCCTCGGAGAGCCCATAGTCCTTGAGCTGGAACCACATTAGCCCTGACAGCGGGTGGTCTTTCCCCAGGCGCTTTAGGCCTCGACGGATGTCCTGCCACATAGACTCCTGGTCGGAATCCGAGCAAGAGCTGCCACCGGATGAGGTTCCCGCCTTCCTTACCGGACGGCGGGCACTCGTTCCCTGGGACGAGTCCGAGCTGACTGGGGTCGTCCTGGGGAGCCGGCGCCACTCGCGGAGACACCTTCTGCCCATCTGGGTCATCCGGTGTCTCCGGGCTCCAACCCACCAGGTGCTCCTCTCCTTGGCGAGCATCGTCTGCTGGTGCCATGCCATGAAGACAGCTCCAGCTTGACGGCTGCCTCTGCGCCACAGACCCTGTGTCTGGACGACATGCTGGCGCCATGCTGCGAAAGCGGACTCGACCCGGCGCCGACTGCCTTTGTCAAACAGGCCTTGAAGTTGGGCGACCTGATGGGTGACGTCATTCCACGCTTGGAATGCCAGGCGCTGGAGCTCGCGCTGATGCGCTGACTGGTCCGTCCTGGCCCTCCATGCGACCCACGCAAGCCGCGCTGTTGCGCGCTGACGAGATGGCAGGGAGACTCTCGCACGTCGTTGCGCTGAATTCAGCGCCCAGGTGGTCCATTGACGGAGGGCCAATGCGAGCATGGATTGACGTCGCTCTCCTCGCCAAGCCGGATTGGGCTGGATGCGAGACTCGCGCCCCCGTGACTGGACGACGTCTAGCTGCTCTGGGCGCCGGACATCATCAGCCTCCCCTTCTGCCGGGGGACTCCAGTCACTGGCTCGGTAAACCTCAAAGCGCCCTGGGGCACTGATGAGATTCCCTTGCTCGCTCCCCACGAGGGAAGAGAGGGAGGATGCTGCCGGTCCCGACGTCGGTTCCTGACGGACGACCCTACTACTCGCACTCTTGCTGGACGCAGGGAGTGGGGAGAAGGGAGCTGCCGAGGGGTTCAACCCCTTAGCAGAGCGGTCCGAGTCCGACCCGGAGCCGGCGCCTGCCGCCGGCGGTGCCGGAGCCTCGGGCGACGCACGCTTCCGGCGCGCCGGCTGCCGTAGCGCCGAGCTCAATGCGAGCTCGGACACTGGCTCAGCTCCACTGACCCTCGCTGGTGAAGGGGGTTTTGGTGGCGAGGCCCTACGGGGCCCACCAGACAACCCTGGAGGGGCTCTCAGGGGCGTGCGCGCCGGTGTAACCTCGAGGGCTTCACCGCCGTATTGGCGCGCAAGCGCGCGCCGCACTCCCCCCCCCTCTCACGGGAGCGCCAATCCCGGCTGTCTGACCCGCCAGCTGCGCCCCAGAACTCCCCAGAGCCTGGGCCAACCGACAGGCCTGCAGCGCGAGACCCCGACCGACCGGACCCCACGGCTGAGCCGGGGGCGGCGCCGGCCCGACCCCCCCCCACGCCGGCCCGACCGACCGAGGCATTCCTCTTCATCCGAATACATGGGCATAGTATGCGTGCTATGCGTGAGACCTAATTTAGCTAAAGCCGAAAGTGTACACGACACACGTGGCAACTAGCACCCGCCGATCCAGAAATTTACCACTTGCGCCCGAGCACAAGTGGCTACACCGGCCGAGGCGCGGAGATTTCCGGAAAACAAAGGAAGATCCTAGAAAGCTAAAGCCCCATGGGGGACATCAAACGTTGCACGCTCGCAATTCAACCAATCGAAAAGCGGTTGGTGTGGCAACTAGTGCCCGATCCTAGGAATACGCCACTTGCGCGCGAGCACAAGTAAGCACACCGGCCGAAGCGCGGAGATTCCCGAATAGGGGGGACTAGAAGGCTAAATTAAAGGTAGGGGAAATCCCGAACCAACCCCGAATTTCAGCAAAGGCTTACGCAAAATTGAAAAATTTGCGCAGCGCTTCCGCCGCGAATGGCTACTGCCCCGTGGTTCGGTACTATCTCAAGTACCGAAGCTTATCATCATGTAGGCCATGCTATCAGGTTATATGGTCTAAATGGCATCGTAGAAAAATCATTTAGGACCCATTTGATGTATTGTTTATGGTGGTTTCAACGACAACCGCCACTTTGCATGTGGAAACATGCCATGCTTTCGAGGGGTGCAATGCCTGAAAATTAATTGTTTTGCTCGGTACTATCTCAAGTACCGAACACGCGGAGGCCCATTAGGCTTAGTAGGCGGTCATCCCAAGTCTTATACATCGGCATGTTTCTTCATTGGGACCTAATCTAAATGTTTGTTGCACATTATGCCACTAGAAGGTCAGCATGGCCTCCGCACCTACGCGTGTTAGCTCCACCCATGGGGAAATTCGAATTTCCCCCAAATTTCACCCTTGACTTTTTGGTAAACGGCCGTATGCCATCGTGCACAATGATCTGAAATCTCAATATATAGTGCACTTCAAGGTCTCCAAAAATCGATATGTATGTATGCTTGAATATTCTATATGTGGGCAGCCTATATTCGTATCCTCTTGACCTCGCCGTACGATTCTCGCATCCCCACCGTGGCTTCCTTTAAAAACAAAATACATCCTCCAAGTGCAAACTCGAACCCAAACTCAAACGCTTGTAACTCCCTCAATTTTGAGAGTTGTCTGAGCTATAATCAAGTAATATATCATGATTATATGTCACACATGACATTTGAAAGATCACAGGGCATCTACATGACTCTCGTATGCTTTTTTGGCACGGCATTGCGTTTTCCCGACATAATCAGGGTGCCCCCGACAAAAAAAAAAATGAAAAAATTGAAAATCAGATTGGCGCTCACAAATAACGGTAAAAACCCATCATAGGACTCCATTTAGTTCATATGTAACACTCGGCATGCGGAACATGTCCACATAATGCGAATGTTCGCTATGCGTACGTACCGCAGTACACAGTCAACCAGTCCCTGGCACCCTCCGAACCTCACAGATACACCTAGGACATCGCTCCTGATGCGTGCAATGCTCGTCGTAGTCTATACTATCATTACGAAACACATCAAAGCGATACACGACGCTAGGTCACCCATAGGGACGATCGCTCGCATACTAGTTGTGTACGCGTACTAATGATGTGTCTGCTAGGCTCTGGCACCCTCCGAACCTCAAACATGCACCTAGGACATCGCTTCCCATGCGTTTGATGGTTGTCGTAGTCTATAATATCACTATGAAACGCATCAGAACGATACACGACGCTTGGTCACCCATATGGGCGATCGCTCGCATACTAGTTATGTATGCGTACTAATGCTTTGTCTGCTAGGCTCTGGCGCCCCCCGAACCTCAAACATGCACCTAGGACATCGCTTCCCATGCGTTTGATGGTTGTCGTAGTCTATAATATCATTATGAAACACATCAAAGCGATATACGACGCTTGGTCGCCCATACGGACGATCGCTCGCATACTAGTTGTGTATGCGTACTAATGCTCTGTTTGCTAGGCTCTGGTACCCTCCGGACCTCAAACATGAATCTAGGGCATCACTTCCGATGCGTTTGATGGTTGTCGTAGTCTATAATATCATTGTGAAACACATCAAAGCGATATATGATGTCAGGTCACCCGTAGGGACGCTCGCTCGCATACTAGTTGTGTACGCGTAGTGTTGATGTTGCTCTGTCTGCTAGGCTCTGACACCCTCTGAACCTCAAACATGCACCTAGGACATCGCTTCCGATACGTTTGATGTTTGTCGTAGTCTATAATAGCATTACGAAACACGCTAGAGCGATATACGACGCTAGGTCACCCATAGGGACGATCGCTCGCATACTAGTTATGTACACGTACTAATGTTATGTGCGCCATGCCCTAACGCCTCTCTCGTTTTAAAATTTGTACCTCGGGCATTGTTCGTGGTGCGTTGGATGCGTTTCATAGTCCAGGATGTGGTGTGTAACGAAAAGCATGCGATATATGATTGGAGGGCATCCGTAAGGATGATCGATGGTGTACTATGTGTGTGCCCGCCGATTAGCTAGATAGCTAGGTAGGTCGTTACATACATGTAGGGCGGTGGATCATTCGCACGTATATACAACGAATGTCATTATGCCAACCGGCCCATGGCCGCATGTACCATTGGCTATGACATATATATTCAATCTGATTCATTGCCGAGCTGGTTTGGTTCCCAAATCCGCTTCAAAAAAATCGAAAGGAGCGCCGTCTTTTTGAACGGCAAGTGAGAACCACCATGTATCAAAAAGTACTACCCATGTGGCAATCTGCATCCATTGGGAACGCTACACGTGATATATTGACCAATGGCGCATAAGGCAACTCAGTTTGGGTCCCTGAGACAACAATATATAAAGGGTAGCATCCACATATCAAAGGAGGGCATCGAAAAAAAATCCGGCGTTTCGGTACTTGAGATAGTACCGAAACGCGTTTCGGTACTATCTCAAGTACCGTGGGGCAGTAGCCACGAAGGGTCGGAATTGCCGAAAAACGGAGGCGATTTGGTTTTCCCGCACCTGCGAGTCCAAAAGCACGGATATGCGTGCTATGCGTGTATGCGTGCTAGGACTAAGGCAACGCTCGCACCTTAAAAGATTGTCGTCGAGCTAGATCTCTCCACACCGACGCGGCTCCAAGCAACCTGGAACCATCAATCCCACACACCACCGCGCAACAAGAACGAGAGCACAGGCATTCTCGATTTCGTAGTGCAAGTACTTTCTAACTAATCGCACAAGGCGGGGCGGGTTGATCAGAATTTGCGCAAGAAAGACAAGGAAGCAACGTGAAAACACGAACTAATTACCATTTTGTAGGAGTCTACACCTTGACTTCTTCTCTTCTTTACGGTTTCGGACTTATACTATTCTACACTTATTAAACGACCGCACGAGGTATGCTTACGGTTGGTCAACTACAAGAC